>JANQAP020000663.1:0-12138 GCA_026874005.2 Erythroxylum coriaceum | reverse complement strand
TCTAGTATGATATTACAAACCTCCACTCTAGCATTAGACCTAGCATGCTGAGATGCAACCCACTTATCACTTGTAAATATTTGTCTTAACTCTTTCTTCAGCGAAACAAAAGACTAAAGTGATAAGAAATTTGTTGCAAATCTTATCACAGTAGGGCGACACAAATTCCTACCATTAGTAAATTCCTTTCTCATTAAATTCAACACCCATGCACGATTATAAATGAACTTTGTCACCTTTTTAGCTTTCTGCATAGTCTCATCAATAACAGAAAAATACCTAGGCTCCCCTATATTCTCCAGCATTAGGTCAATGCAATGTGTAACTCAAGGAGTCCAAAAAAATGAATTATATATATTCTGCAGCCTTTTTCCTATCACTTTATAAGCAGAATCATTATCAGTAATAAACTGAACAATGTTTCCTGGCCCTACTTCATTTACAACTTCATCAAATATCCCAGACAAAGTCTCAGTATTTCTAATCAGGCCAGATGCATCAATAGATTTCAAAAACATAGAGTCATTTGTAGAATAAACTAAAAAATTAATAATAGGCTCTTGTCTCCTATTTGTCCAACCATCACACATGACTGAACATCCATAAGTACCCCAATTCACTCTTCTTTCAGCCAAATAACTTCTAATTTCAGAAACAGAACAACTCAAAAATTTACCTCTTAAGTCATCAATCGAAGGACCTTTGTATCTTGGACCATAAGAGGCTATTGCATCCATCATAAGTTGGTAATAATAAGATTGAGAAGCATTGAATGATGAACCTGTATTATATCACCATCTAGCTACTGCCATATCGATATTATGAGTCGCATCTCTTGATTGCATTACACTAAGAATTGAAGGTTGAGCTCCAGGAGTTGTTCGTGGTGTAAATAAATTAGTCACCTGCCTTCTTCTCTTCCTCACATCAAGTTCAGATACTTCTTCTTGAACCTGAGATGGAACACTACCAGTACCACTATCACTACCAACTTCAACATTTCCATAATCACCACAGAAACTAGCAAACGAACTTCCACTACCAATTTCAAAATTCAACCTTCCCTTCTATCTCTCTCATGTTGATATTCATTAAGCAATGTTTTCATTTGCCACTTCACATCATGGCTTACTTTTTTACAAGGTTCTACATCTCCTTTAACCCCAGCTAAATGCTTCTTCAATCGAGTGATTCCTCCACCTTTCAAATGCTTAGTACAAAACAAGCAAATTGTATGATTCTTCATACCTGGGACTAATGCAGCATGAGCCCAAGCTAGATCATTATACCTTCCTGAAGTAGTTTGATCAAGAGTAGTTGAACTTCCTTCCATTTAGCTGTAACAAAAATATAAAGATGTTAGTTTTGTAACATATTAATCCTTTAGTAGTTTTATCGACAAAATTAGCAATGATATGTAAAGAATCTCCCAAATCATCACTACGTAGTTTTATTTACTAATTGTCCTCTTACAATAATCAAGATGAATCAAAAGGATTAGGGATAATAAAATATTTCACTGTAAATATGGATAAAATTATTAGAATAAAATTGAAATTTAAAAACTAATATATACCTTAAACATTTCAATTAATTATGACTTCTTAAACAAATAATAAAAAATTAATTTAATCTTAAATTTAATACCTCAAACTTTAGATATTTCTAAAGTAGTAAATTCTAATTGAATATGATGTCATTTGAGCTCTTTCAATTTAGGTTCTTTTTTGTGCATGTTTAGACAAATTATCTTTTCTTCAACTAATGGTAATGTAATTACACTTATAATTACATGTCATTTAGCATAGCATGAATGGATTTTCTTATGAACATGATGTCATTTAGCAAAGCATGAATAAATCATCTTAATTTTCTATTTTTATTTTCAAGTTTAATGAACCAAACTTTTAATGAAATTTAGTAAACCAATTTCAACAATTCAATTGAACCAATAAACCAAACCATCCAACAAACCATTACAAATTTACAATTAATTTAACCACAATCAATGTACTACTGAGTTTCAATTTTCATAAACCAAATAAATGAATCAAACAAATGAACCACAATCAATAATTCAATATACGGCTTCCAAATTTTATGAAGTAAACAAAATAACCAACCACCACGATACCACAATTTTCATGAAGCAAACATTCAACATTTCAACTCTCCCATTTACCAAACCAACCAAACCAACCATAAATTTCACAAATAACTTCAAATCCGTGTCCACTCTCCACCAATTTACCAACTTCAAATCCATCTTCAAGACTCCAACACAAACAATTTACCATAAATTCTTCACAATTTCATTCTCCAATTTCATTCCTCACGGCTCACAGTCACAACACAAAGTCACAAATAATTAAATTAACACAAACATTCTAACAAAATTTAGGAAAAAAACACACCCAACAATCACAATTTCACAATATATTCGGTGATGACTGATGGGTCGGGTCCAGATCTAGGTATTATTCCCAAATCTGTCGGTTGTTGTTGGTGGAGATGGCAAGTTGGCGATCAGCAACAGGTGGAGATGGTGAGTTGGCGACTGGTAACAGCAATAGACGACTGACGGAGCTGGCGAGGTGGCGTGGCGACCTACGAGGCTGCAACCTGCGACCCGCAACTAAGCTGGCGAACTGGCGAACTTCACGTGGTAGAGGAGCAGTCAACCAATGCGGGAGACGATGATAAACCGCTGAGAATGGAGGAGAGGACAACAAGAGCGACAGAGAGAGGAGAGTCGGTGGAGGAGCGACTAGAGAGGCTGCGAGAGAAAAAAGAAAAAATGAGAGCCAGAGATAAAGAGAACATCCGGGGGGTAGTTTTAGGGTTTTTTTCAAATAAGTCCTCAAATTTCTGAGGATTCACGGTACTGGCCCCGTGCGATATTGCCAATACCGGCTGGTACCAGGCGAAAATGTCCAGTACTAGCCGGTACATCCCTCCACCGTGCCATTCCATTTTTTAGCCAGTACGGTACCGTCTGGCCTGTACCGACTGGTATGGAACGGTACTCATGTCTATAGGGGCCCCTATAAAAATAGAAATACCAGGAATTTTTGAAGATTATGGAGAAAAACAAGAAAATCATCAATTGCCAACAAAATAAAGCTCTATCCTAGGCTGGGTGAGTATAGCTAATCATCTAAGTGTTAAACAATCTCTACACACATTAGAGTTCTCATCTTCTACTTTCTAAAAAAAATTATCAAGCAAATTGAAAAATGCATTGAAAAGTTCCTTTGGTTAAGAAAGATTGACAATATCAATGGTGCTAAAATAAAGTAGCAGCAGATTTGTTGGAGGAAGCAATAAATGGGGCTTGGTCTCATATCAATTCAAACTTTCCAATCTATGCAAGTGGCTAAAAGGACTTAGAGATTGTTCAAGGATAATGAATCATTTTAGAGCAAATGGATTAATAAGTTTTATCTTAGGGAAACTAACTTATGGCATAGTATGCAAGGGAAATAATTTCTTGACATTTCATTCAGATTCTAAGAAAAAGGCTTATTGTTCATCCTTTCATCAAAATTTAGATAAGGAATGGAGAGAGAACATGATTTTGGTTTTATAATTGGACTTTTTAAAGTCCTATTTATCTCAAAGAGGATATTTCTTCACTCTACTCATGAATCCCTTCCCAGGCATGAGTCAGAAATGTCATTAAGCATAATTCTTGGCACTTTTATGGTAGGGGTTGATAGGCTCCTGAATTACTTCCCAAATGACCAACTTAATCCATCTGCACTAGATATAAAAATTTGGACTTAAAGCAATAATGAAGATTATTCAAACTCTTCATGCATCAAATCCCTCAGGCCTTCTATCACTCTCATCCCTTAGTATAATATTGTATGAAAGGAGTCCTTAAAACCAAAAGCTTATTTCATTACTTGGCTTGCAGCTAGGAGAAAAATGAAAACTAAAGACAGGATAGCTAGAGGTATTGAGAAGTTATGTGAGGTATGATATTTAGAGAAAGAATGCACTGACCATCTCTACTTTAAATGTAGCTTAACCACCTCCATCTGGATCAACATTTAACATACCTTTAATGTCTATTGTCATGAGCTAGATTGGAAGAATATATTGGAATGGTTAAAAGATAAATTCAACTCACTGGGGAAAGATAGAATTTGTTTAAGTCTCAGTCTTAATTGTGTTGTTTATACAATTTGGAGAGAAAAGAATTAGAGATTGTTTAATAAGGCTAATATACATAAGTATGTTTTAATTTACAAGCTTTACTATTAGATAAGGGAAACTATAGTAGCCCATCAAATTGCACTGAGCACCTCTTTCAGAAGTCAATGGAACTTTTAAATTCCTAGCTTTCCCTAGGAATTTATGTAACAGTGATGCATTTCTTTTTGCTTATTCCATCTTTTTAAAGACCCTTTAATGCCTTTTATAGCTTTAATGAATTATTTTATCTTCCACAAAAAAAAAAAGAACAAGACTAGATCCTTAAATGGGATATATTCCCAATAGGACAATGAGGAATGTTTCTAAGAAGGAAACTAGATAGGGTATTAGTTAATTAGAAATGGTTAACTAAATTCTAGGATAGCGAAGCTATATTTAAGAGTCCATTGACATATGATCATTCACCTATGAAAGTTCCTAACCTGATCAATGCTCTAGCTTGAATGAATCCCTTTAGATTCTTTAACTTCTTAGATAAGCTTCAAAGATTCTAAGAGGTAGTTGAAGTTAGAATGAGCTTAAGTATAAGAGGCTTTGATAAATTCAAGTGTGTTAGGAAGCTCAGTTTGGTAAAGGAGAGGATTAAGGCTTTGCATAAAAGCCTCACTAATAACAAATTCTGATACATTAAGGAAGCTAAGAGGATTCTTGATTCTTCACACATCTTATATAAGGACCCTTGGAATGTCAACTTTAGAACTATGGAAAAACAAGTGGAGGAGAACCATAATAAAGCCTTAAAAGCTCACCACTTAATAATTAGGCAAAAGTATAAAGTTCTCTAGATGTAAAAAGGTGATAGATGATCAATTTTTTTCTTTAAAGCAATCCTTTATAGGAGGAATTCCAATAAGATTAAGTGACTCAACATTGAAATTAGAGAGAGAGTTTGGGGGTAGAAGAACATCTAGACCTGGTGCTCATTTAATTTAAAGGATCCTTAGGTTCCAGTGTTGAATATGTTTCCTTGATACATACCCTTAACATATTTCTAAGGCCAATTATTTCTCCTAATTAAGCAATTGAATTTGTTAATCCAGCTAGTTCTATTGATATGGATAATGCTTTGAGGAATCTTAATTCCAACATTAGACTAAGTATTAAGTTTACAAAGAATTTATGGAGTTCTTTAACAATGAGATTTTGCTCTGGGAAATTAATCAAACATACATTTGTTTAGTTCCTAAGCTACTTAATCCAAAATCCTTGAAGGACTTTAAGCCTATCTCATATTTAACACTTTATACATAATCATTTCCAAGATATTGGTTCTACATTAAAAGATGTGTTAGGGTTCATCATAAGCAAAATTCAAGGGGTTTATATTAAAGGTAAAAACATTAGAGAAAATATATTCCTTACTAAATTTTTTTTAAAGGCTAGTAAAGGAAGGGTACATGGAAACATTATGCTATGAAAATTGACATTAGGAATACATTTAATTTAGTTAATTGGAACTTCTTCCTCCATACCTTTGAATATCTTAGCTTGCTCGTTAAGTTCTTAAACTGGATTAAGCAATGGTTGACAACTATTTCATTTAATGTGCTTGTCAAGGGAGAACAAACTCATTGGTTTAAAGAGAGAAGAAAGGTAAAGTGAGGGATCCACTCTCAACCTACCTCTTCTCCATTTGTATCAAAGTCCTCTTAAATCTCATAACTTCCAATATTGAGAAAAAAACCTGTCTTTTAAGTATTGTAAGACATTCTCCAAGCATTTTTGTTCTTGTATTAAGCATATTCCATCTTTCTCTAAATATAGAAAAGTGATTAGTCTTGGTAATGCCTTTGAGTCATTTTAAACAACCTCCATTTCTTGTATCTCTATAATTAATCTTTGCAAAGTTATCTTCATCCTTTTAAACTTTACCTTGGAATTTTAGACCTACAATTCCTTGAATATGATCTTTAAAATGGTTAGAAATGGGTGCTATTGTAAGCTGATCTTTATAGTCCTAGAGTGGAACGTAGAGTTTTTTCCAAAATGAGCAGATATGTAGAGTGATATTAAGTAACTTATAATAAAATAAAAAAAATTATTGATGCATAACTCCATTTTAATAAGAGTGAAATTTTTGTGGCATTAAGAATTAATGAAAATTTGAAATTAAAAGGATATGAACTTTTATATCTTAAGCTTAAATTGAAAAAATATCAAGAAATAATTTCGTAAATATTAAATTACAAAGAAAAGAATCAACTCACATATAACTAAAAGAGAAAGCTCTTACTTTATTTTAATACTGATTCACAAATTTTGATGAATACAACCCCAATGCATGCCATATATAGGTAGTAAACTAACCTAACAACCCTTTAAAAGCTTCTCCTAAAATAACTGCAAAAAGTAAAAAAAGATTCCTTCTCAAATAAGAAAATACTTCTCCAGAAACAAATCCAAAATGGCTCATCAAATATGGAAATATTTCCCCTAAAAGAATCCTAAAAAGACTCCATCCCAAATATGAAAATATTGCTGATAAAACAACTCTAAAGAGACTCATGTCAAATATGGAAATATGCAGATAACTAGAAAATGTTTACCTAATTTGATTCTAACTGGATTTTATCTTATTTTCTAAGAAAAATTAAAGAAACTACTTAAACACAAAGTAAAAATATTTTTCCTAAGGGATATGACACAAATAAACTACGTTAAGCATAGATTGATATGCCTATGCTACTGACGATGTGATTCTTCTTCTTTATTTACTTTAAATTTGCTTGCTTGTTCTTTAGTTAATTTGAGCTTATTTCCTTCTTAAATGATAATATTATAGATTATATGTCCTTAGACCTTATGGAATTTCAAAATGCTTAATGTTCATGCATCACTCTTGCCTTCTCTAAAAGAATTTACCTTAAATTTCCTCTTTAGGTAAGGAGAAAGATCACCAATGTTAACGTTTGTGCTAACACCACTGATGAGAATCCAAAAGGCATTAAAAGTACAACATCAAATTCCATTTCATCGAGTATTAATAGAGTTCCAATCATAATGGAAACAATTGAGAAGATTAAAGAAGCTTTAAATGGGTTAATTGAATTAATATGGGTTAAAAATATAAGTTGCTCTAAAGAATCAAGTCAATCCTTAAATTCAGGACTAGTTAACTTAATTCAACAAATGAAGTAGAAAAATGTTGGAATTTTAGGCTAAATAGATAATCCTTATAGTGGAATATATGATTTATCCGAGAATGAAAAGATATCTAAAGGTATATCTAAGACTTTAAAACTAAATAAGAATGTCTTAGAGTAATATATATAATTTTTTATAAAATAAAGATATACCTATAGGGTAAGCCAAAAATCATCTTTTGAATGCATAACGTATAAGTATATATATGACCATTTATCTCCCAGGTTTTGCTAAATTATTGTTCTTCTTGTGATTTCTTGTCCAATCCTCACCCTAATTTATTTCCTTCTTGTTCCACAAGTGTAATTGAGTTTGCACATTAAAATTTTGGCTCAATGAACATGCTCTTAACTCATTTTAGCTTTTATGCTTCCAAATTGTACCTAAAATCAAATATGAACTAAAATGAGTTTCTTAAACATTTCACAACAATAATCACTAAGTGTTAAGAAGTGAATGTACAAATAATTAATCGCACATCAGATTCCCCCACACTTAGATTTTAACTATCCTTAGAAAAAACAACAAAATCAAATTCACAAACTAAAAACTTTCACAATTTCCATATTTCCTAATAATAGATAGCCATAAGTATAAAGAAATAGCTTTCAAAATCATAGCAAAAACTAAACATTAAATTCCTCTACTTTTGATCAATCAACAATCATCACCTTTAGAAACTAAGCAATCTAGTGGTAGATTTGGACAAAGTGTGTAAATAGCGTTAATTCATAGGTACACTCAAACACCATTGATGATCATGACATTCCATGACTTTGCATATGATTTCATTTCTTTACTGCTAGGATTAACCTGCATAATCATGAATTAAAGAAAATTTTAAGTTTGTAATGTCGGCAAAGGTTATGGTGAGATGTATTTGGGTAATGTGGCACAAAAGCCATCAAAGCTAGTGAAGTAAGAAAAACATTTAATATAACATCAAGCACAAAAACCAACATTCACTCAAAACTATACACATCAGCTATGATGAATGCAAAAACTATATTTCACAACTTAAATTCAAGCCTTCACAATATAAACCACATAAAGTATTAATCACTCATAAAAGTTGATCATAACAATACTTTGTAACCATAAGTAGTGACACTTGAAAGCTACATCTCCCTCATTCACGTTGTAATCAAATAACCCTTTCCATACAACTTTAGGAGGAAAGACTAATCATAAATAACTTTGTAAAACAAATTCATTTCTTCCTTGATAATTTTGTTTAAACATATTTTTTTCCTTTCTTTCTCTTTTTCTTTTCTCTTTTTCTTTTCTCTTTTTCTTTCTTCTTCTTTTTTAAATGAAAGAAGCTACATTAACATTTGGAATTCATTGATAAGAGAAAAAATGGCATTCCAACAATTATAACTAACCCACATATATGCACACCCTTACACTTATACTTTTGTGTATCCACAATCATCAACAATCAACAAATGCCCCATTAGCTTTAAGGCTTGGGTAGGACATTTGGTTAGGTTTAAGGCATGTAATGTGGTTATCATAAAAAGAAAAGACAAATAAAGCTCAAGGGGATTTAACAAAGGGAAATTTCATATTAATAGGTAAGCTATGTGTCTAATGTAGCTCATAACAAAAGAGTGCCTATATCATTTCCATAGTAATGCATATGGTAAGAATGTGGTCTCAAATAGAAAATTAAAGCAAAGTTAGGATGTACATGTCATGAAGGTCACATATAAACAAAAGACAAGACTGATATAGACGTGTCAGTTTATGAAGGCCCAAAAATCTCACTGGCTTGTGTTTACCACTAATCATTACTCTTATAAAGATAATCCATTTAACCAATCACAAGAGTAAATATACACGCTAAAATTGCCACAATTTTTCTAGTTGAATTCACTCTCTAATCATGACCATATAGTCCTAGAAGCAATAGAAAAGGAGAAAACGTATATTTTTTTGTATTGACTCTCTCTCTTTTTTTAAAAAAACTTAAAAACACGTAAGAAACAAAAAAATTAGAAACACACATGTATATCCTAACAAATGTGAAAATGCAATGGAAAAGAAATAAACTTCCCTTAGGTTGCCTCCCAAGAAACGCCTTTGTTTATTGTCATTGGATCGACTCCTTATTTTCCTCATCACGTGATAAAGTTATGATCTTTAGGTGTCATAACTTGTGCTTTTTCCACTTGAGGTTCTTCAAGATAAGGCTTAAGTTGATGATCATTCATATTTAATGTCTTCCCTATCCTTATACTCTTAATCTCTACTAAGTCCCTGTACTATTGAAAAATCTCTAATATTTCTTCACCCTTTTCCTCATTTAATTTCTCCAATCTACTAGGTAATGGTGAAGGGTTAGTTTTAACAATAATTAGGGACTCAGTACTAATCTTTGGGCTAAATGTTATATCCTTGTCTCCTTCGATCTCCTTCTCCACTTATTCTATACTAGCAATCCCTCAAGAAGTTTTCTCAGGATTCTCAAGCTCGTCTCCACTTCTTAAGGTTATTGTGTTAACATTCCTTGGATTTACCTTGGGTTAAGATGGTTGCGTCTCTTTGCTTTGCAATTCTAGGTAGTTGAAAACTACCCTCAACTGACCCATTTGACTTATTAAGTTTTGGATTCTAGACGTTGTATCTTATTAGAATTGTATAATCTCCTGCTAAAATTGCATAGTATTAGTAGCAAAAGACATAACTAAGTCTTCTAGCAATGTGCCTGAGTTGGAATAGGAGGCTTCTAGTCTATTCAAGAATTGTTGTGCATCTTGTAGCCTATCTAGGAAGTAGTTTTGCTGGATATTTCCTCCATAAATAAAGTTTGAATGATCACTTCATACTTGGTTATAAGATTGGGAATATGAGTTATAGGAAACTTTTCCACCAATGGCATTGACAATATCCAGCAGTGACATACTCCCTTTACTATGTCCTTTTTATACATAAACACAAAAAAATGTGAAAAGATAAAGAAATAAATGTAAAAACTAATTATGAACAAATATATATAAACACAAATTAAAATCAAGAACAAAATCTAAAGTAACACACTCCCTGGCTAGTGATAAGTCTAGGTCGATCCCATATAGAGTGCGTGTAAAGCTTTTGTAATGAAAAGAATTGGTGTTTAGGTTATAGGGGGTTTTGGTTTGTTTTTAAATAGCAAATAAAGTAAAATTAAACTATCGAAAGCAAATTAAAAAAAACAATCAAAAAGTAATAAAAGTGATGAATGGATTTGGAGTCTGATCCTCAGTTTAATCTCGACCTACACACGAATAAGCATACTTCAATGTCTTGTTATTCTCATACCTCTCCTAGAAACTATTAATCTTAAGTTAACAATAAGCTTTGTTAACCCTGGTTTCTTCTTAGGTCACGTTTAGTTAAAACAAGCTCTTTAACTAAACTTAGCCATCGAACAACCTAGAACAAACTCTCTAGATTTAATAGGACAGTCATATTATGAGTTAGGAAAATAGATTAATCAAGGGAACAGCCACATGAGCTCAGTTCATTTAACCAAGGTTACGTTATCTCTAATGATTTGATACCATTAGTTGCCATAAATGAATCTAAACACATTGATTATGTATTGTATTTAAGATTCTAGCAATGGGTTTTCATAAAAACAACCTAATGAATGCATTCATATCATCTTTATACAAATACCCAAATCAATAAACATAGGATAACATAAATAATCCCTCAAGAGAGAATGATTCAACATTACACAATGAAGAAGTTCTCAAATGTGATGTTTGGCTTCAATTTCACCTCCCTCCATGGGTCTTCAAAGAGTGCATGTTCTGCCCCTCATTTTCTCCTAAAATCAATTGATACTCTTTTTTCAAATAAAATGTTCTATTTATATGAAAAATTAGTTTTTTGGGCATATACACAGTTTAATGCATAACCTATAAGTCAAAAAATGTGAAACTCATGAAGATACATGGTTAGATATATGACCAAAAATTATCTTCCAAATGCATACCGTATAAGTATATACATGGCTATTTATCTCCCAGGTTTTGCTGAATTATTGTTCTTCTTGTGATTTCTTCCCCAATTATAGTATATGTTAGCTAAATTTTAGTATGGCTAATTAGGGATGGATTGAATGTGGTGTTGGTGTTAAAGATGTGTTGGAAAATGGAGAATGAATGGGTACTTTTCTGTTCTATTTTTGCATTTACCAAAACAATAGTTTATGGGCTGCTGTATGGATGATTTAAGTTGGGATTTGAAGTATAATTGATAAGGAATTCATGCTAAGATAGGTGTTATGAAGATGTTTTCGAATCTGGAAAATTAGAGTTGTAGGTGTGTTTGTAAAAAAGTTACTATTAATGATATAAGTGAGCAAAATTTTGTAAGCCTTAATGTAACCAATATGGAAGTTATATTAACTTGAAATTAAGTAACATTAAAGGACATGAAATCTGGAAATTTTTAGGTGTTAGTAATGCCTCTAAGCTTATAAAAGTCGTGACGTGTTAAAGGTAGTAAAGTTACACACATTAGTGATGTTGATGACATATTTTGGAATTTTAATTTCAGCCTTGTGTACATGTCGAACTAGCTGAGAAAATTCACTCTAAATTGGTATATTTGGACTTGATTAAGGCTAGGAATGAGCCTAGATTATTGCTTGATTAATAGTTAAGAGTTTGATAAGTTTATGTAGTTAATTGATGTCATAACATAAAGAATGGACTGTTTTGATGTGGTTGTATTCAAAGCTAGAAATTATGATTTGTTAAAGGAATAAATGTGTTCTTT
>JANQAP020000653.1:0-12139 GCA_026874005.2 Erythroxylum coriaceum | reverse complement strand
AATCATCACAGAATCCGTGGGTGTAATTGTCATCCCGCATTATTAGCCTACGATCTTGTAACCTCAATTTGTGTAGTCTAGACGTAATCTTAGGAGCTTTCTTAGGAGAATCAATCTGTATAGCTTTATCTTAGGAGGTTTTGTTGTAACTCTCTGATATATATTTGTACCATGGCAAAGCATGAAGGTAGAACAGAATTGTTCTGTCATAGAATCCTTTAGATTGGTATATACTTCATGTGGTTGGCGTGTGAGAGTTGAATTGGGTTATGAAATGTAAATGTTCCATTTGTCATAGCTGACGCTACCCAGTTTTTGACGAGTGTTGCATTGTTTCACTAGCTTAATGGCTTTTATGCTACTTGACCTAAATACATGTCACCTTACCATTGCCCACATTACAACCTTGAATAGTCCTTTGATCTATGATTTTACATGTGAATTATAATGGAGGAGAAATGAAATGATATACAAAGTTATGGACTGTCATGATCATGAATGTTATTGAGTGTACCTATAGATATATTTTATTTAAATACATTTTTTTATTTTACCATTAGAGTGCTTAGTTTCCAATGATGATGCTTGTTGATTGATCATGAGTAGAAGCATTAAATGTTGAATTCTTATTATGATTTTTGAAAGTCATTAATCTTTGGTTATGATTTTATAGTCTTAGAAAATATGGGAATTGAATAAATGTTTTAGGTCTGTGAGCTTAATTTAGATATTTTTCCTGAGGATGGCCAAAAGCTAAATGTGGGGTAAATTGATATGTGTTTAATTGTTGATACATTTAATTATTTACATTTAGTGACTAATGATATGAAAATGCTTAAGGTACTCACTTTAATTCATATATGATTTTAGGTACAATTTGGAAGCAAAAAAATTAAAGTGAGTCGAAAGCACTACATTTAGGTCGTTTTCTAAAGATTAATTTTCACTTCTCTTCATGAAGCAAGAAGATGAAAATTAAAAGAAAAGAAGAAAAAAATCAAAATACAAAGAAGAAGAATGCTTGCTGGAAAAATGAAGAAAACATTAATAGCAGCTAAAGAAGAAAACGATAGCATATGACGAGAAAGCTAGCAGCAAAACACATAGCCAATGTAGAAATGACACCGTAGCAAACTGGAATGCCTGTGTTTAATTGTGCATTTAATGCATGTGTTTTACTTAAAACGCATAGTAACAACTTAGGTCTTAAAACGCATAGTAACAACTTAGGTCTTTAAAGAGGAATGAACAATATGCGTGATCTATTGATCTTTATTCATCACATTACCAAAAAGTAAATAGGGGCTTGTGGCAGAACCAAAGAGAAGAGAAAAGTGAATAGTAGGTTGGGCTAAACATATTAAATTGTCACATTAGTGAATAGTGAAGGGAGATAAAAAATAGTAGAGTTGAGTGAAGCAAAATATAAGAGAGGGAGGTCGTAGTGAAGAAATAATTTAGGGTCTACGGTGGGGGTTACAATGTGGGGATTGGAGCATTTCTTAGGAGACCCATGGAAGGATAAGTTCTTGATGCCAACTTAGAGGTGACGACATCAACGACCTGGGTTAAGCATTTTTTATTTTTTGTTTCTTTATCATTAGAAATTGATTATGTTATCTTGTGTGGATTGATTAGGTATTTGAATGATGATGATTTTAAAGCTCTATCGAATCGTTTTTGATGAAAACCCATTGCTAGAATCGAATGTTATACATAATTGTTGTATTTCCGATTCATGTGTAGCAACTAATGGTTTCGAATATTTAGAGATAACATAACATAGGTTAAATAATCTGAGCTTGTGTGATTATCACCTAGATTGGTCTATTTTTCTTATTCGTAAGGTGATTGTCTGAATAAACTTAGAGAGCTTATTCTAAGTTTTTCGATAGCTAGGGTTAATTGACGAGCATTTCATAATTAACTAGGATCTAAGGAAAAATTTGGATTAACAGAGCTTGTTGTTAATCTACAACCAATAATTGCCAAGAGAGATAAAAGAACAACAAATCAATGAATTATGCTTATTTAGAGTGTAAGCTGAGATTGAACCAAAGAACCAGATCCCTAACAAATTCCCCAATTTTATCATTTATCACGTGTTTTCTTTAATTTGTCTTTCATTAGGTTGATTTTATTTTATTTTCTTATTAAATCCAAAATCCCCTTTACCTAAACATCAATTAATTTCATTATATAAGCTATCCAAACACTCCCTGTGGGATTGACCTAGACTTACCACTACTACAATAGTAGTCTAGTTATTTTATTCTGACTAGAGTTATGACACACCTGTCACCCCCAGAAGAATGAAGCTATTACTAATTAGAGACCTCCTATTAATGTGATAGAAGTCAAGAATTTGCTTAGATTAATAGGTTACTATAGGAAATTTGTTGAAGCAATTTTCAATATAGTAGCCCTACTGATCAAGTTAACAAGGAAAAATGAGAAGTTTGAGTGGTCAGATGCCTGACAGAGAAGTTTTGATGAATTAAAAGAAAGATAACAACAGCTCCTGTGCTTACATTACCGACGGGAAGCGATGGCTTTATAATCTATAATGATGCTTCGAGATAGGGATTAAGGTGTGTTCTCATGCAGAATGATATGGTTGTAGTCTATGCTTCTAAGCAATTAAAGAAACATGAGTAGAACTATCCCACCCATAATCTAGAGCTAACAGCGGTGGTTTTGCATTGAAAATATAGAGGCACTACCTGCATGGTGTTGCTTGTAAAATTTTCACAAATCACAGGAGTCTACAGTATTTGTTCACTCAAAAAGAACTAAACATAAGGCATAGGAGATGGTTGAAATTAATAAAAGATTACGATTAGACAATGGAATACCACCTTGGAAAAAATAATGTAGTGGCTGATGCCTTAAGTAGGAGACCTACCAGCTTAATAGCACAATTGAAGACAATATACCTTTCATTTCTAGTGGAATTTAGATCTCCAGGAGCTAAATTGAATATGGTAGACTCGGGAGCATTGGTTGCTACATTTCACGTTCACCCATTTTGTTAGATCAGGTTAGAGAGAGACAGAAACAAGATCCCCAGTTGATGAAGTTGAAAACTGAAGTTGAGAATAGGTAGAGGATGACATTCACAATCTAAGAAGATGGTACTATAAAGAGGGGGCAACGATTATGCGTATCGAATATGGGACCTAATGAAAGAATCTTAAAGGAAGCTCACTCTTCAGCTTATGCTATGCATCTAAATAACACAAAAATGTACCACACCCTCAAGGAACATTATTGGTGGAGAGGAATGAAGAAAGAAATAGCAGAATTTATTACTAAATGTCTAACTTGTCAACAAGTTAAAGCAGAACATCATAAACCTGTAGGAATGATGCAACCCCTCCTTGTCCCAAAATGAAAGTGGGAAAAGATTACTATGGACTTCGTAGTAGGGCTTCCATGGAGTCATAGGGGGCACAATAGTGTACGGGTGATCTAGGACAAGTAAACAAAGTATGCATACTTCATTATGATAAAAAATGATTACCCCTTAAATAAATTAGCCTAACATTATATGGGTGACATAGTGAGACTCTATGGTGTACCAACCTCTATTATATCAGATCGCGACCATAAAGATAGAGTAGTGCTCTAAAGGTAATCACCTTCAACGCTTTTGTATAAACTTTATTTTGATTAACAAAGCGAAAGGCAATTTTCATTAATTTTATGTTCGTTTATATATAAATTGATGTCGATCTTAAATAAAATTAATGAAGTCCATGATACAAAACATAGAATGAAGGAAATCATGATGAGATCATGATAGTGAGATTCCTATCATGTGCAATTATGTTAGTATCTAAATAATCCCTATTCATAGGATTAATAAGAAAGGACATTAGTATTCTAAATAGACTAACACATGTTATACTCCTTGATTTGATTAAGCAGCGGGTCTCACAAAATGTAAGCATGAGATTTTTATAGTTAACATATGGATGCTTACTAAGGGTAGTAAGTACGTTGGATGACCCGCTATGAGATTATCATATGGATGTTCTATTAAATGTTAATGATTAATCTCATTATAATAATGCTGGAAATATCCTCATACTTGAGGTAGTCAAGGATATCATAGATACTAATCCTGTGCTTTGACACCATTCTTTGTTACCCCAAGATGAGATAGCTCTTAGGGTGGTGATTAGGTATAGATGTTAGTATTCGAAGGTAATTGGGTAGCCGATAAAGGATTCACTACTCCTGATAAAAGGAGATGATAGACATGGCCTCTTGTTGGGGTCATTACTCAGGAGTCTCTAGCTAGAGCAGTTATGTGTCATGACGAGAGTCTTCAATGACACATGGACTAATGAGATCCTAGGGCAAGTCTTGAATGACACATGGAGTAATGAGATCCTAGGGTAAGAACTAACATCACTTGGACTAGATGTGACGTAGTTAGTCTAGTGAGAGTTGATACATAGCCTATACTCCGAACCAAATGGGGTATAGTATGATGAAAGGATGAATTACAAGGTAATTGTCTATGGAAATGTTCGTAAGTCAAAGAATTAAATATCGAAGAGTTTTTGTGTTAATAAACGTATATTCCGATAAATTGGCAACATGAAACCTTTCATGATTTGTTTGAATTACGAGTTAATTCAAGTGGCATGAAACCATCCATGGTTTGCATGGATTAAGAGTTAATTCAGGTACCCAAAATAATCAAGAACCTAAGATCACACAAATAAAAGATTGGATAAAAAATAGTGTGTATGGCTAGTTTTAAGTAGGCCACAATCATGACTTATAGGCAATGATTGTGACTAAAGGTGATGTTATCAATTAAGTAGGCCACGATTGTGGTCCATAAGCCATGATCATGACCAAAGGCTCGACAGATGTACATAAATGTGTTCTTCACTTATGTACAAGAGGTTAGAGGGTAAGGGGTCTAAAAGATTTCTAAAGAGAGAGATAAGTGGTCTTGAGTCTTCTTCATGAAATTTATGTAATTGTTGCATAAATCTAATTACATGTAAGATATTCTTGATCTATCTCTCCATTTGAACATGTACTTGAACTTATCAAGTTTGGTGTTCTAACTACCCTTACACACTGCTCCTTCTTACTCTTTGCGTGTTCTTGGATGATCAAGGAAGGGTTTAGAGTTTGCTACAACCTAAACAAGGAGAAGAATCAAGAAAGGAGGAGGACAAAAGGTACAAGAGTTTAAATTTCATGTTCTTATGATAAGTCTATTCATGCATATGTGATTCTATTTTAAGGTTATCATGTGGTCGAAATTTAGATTCTGACACTTCTCCAAACATGTGGTGCATGAATCTATGGCACCCCTACAGTGGTATCAGAGCAAGTTTATGCATGTATTAGATGATGTATTGAACATGTGCAAAGTGTTTGTTGGGTTGTAACTGACATGCATGTTGATTTGGAATAATTCGTATAAATTGTAGAAATTTGTTTTCTGATTTTCTTTCATATAAATGTTTATAATATGATGTTTCTATCAAAGGAAATTGCAATTGAATGTCTTTTGCTATTTTATTTGGAATTAATATCTAGTTTATTCATATGTTGGTTACTGGGAATTTCTGGAAAACTGAATGCATTTGCTGATTTTGAAAATTTCATAATACTTATAGAAATTTTTTTCTGATTTTCTTTCACAAAAATGTTTATAAGGTGTTATTTTATGTTTATGTCAAAGGAAGATGCAATTTAATGTCATTTGATATTTTATTACAAATTTAGTTTCAGCTTGATGGATGTATGAAGTTATGGGAAATTCTTGAAATCTGATGAACACGGATGCTTGTAAATTCCATATTAATTTTTATAAAAATTGTTCTTAAAAATTTTACGCATGCACATGCAAGATAAAATGTTTCCACTTGTATGAGATAAATCACACTTATTGTTGAGGTGATTATCTTATGCATGCATTATGTAGAGTATAACTAGTGTTAGAAGTAATATCACAAGGGTTATAGACAAGTGAAATGTTGGATACTGCCACTTAGTTAATAAATAATTCCTAAGAATTAGTTTCTGAAATTTTTTATTAGGCATATTTAGAATGTGTATAAGACTCTGGAATTTTTCAAAAATTAATTGAATTTGATTCAATTAATAAATCAAGTTAACGTCAACATTTGTCAGCTTTTTGAAAGTTGATGGAGTTGACTTAATTAATTACTTATGGTGTATGTGTTTTGGTTATAAGACCTTAATAAAGTTTTTATGAGATAAGAAATGTATTATTTTGATGGTAGTAGCATGCTTAGTGCATATGTTTGAAATTAGGTTTCTGAAAATTTTCTAAACATCGAATCGGTCCTTTTAGTGTCTAGTAGGTTACCTTATTTATCTTGATGATTTTGGCTGTCAAGATATTTTTGGATTGTTTCAAAATTGTTTAGATAAATTTGAGATGACCTAGGGATATTATAGATCATTAATTGATGTACAAGAATTTTAGAAACCCTAGGGATTAATTTATAATTAATCTAAGTAGGGCATAGCATTTCTAGTGTGACTAGAAAAAGGCATATATACTAATATTAAAGTGTTTAATTTGGAGATCAAAATAATTGAATTTTAGGGTTCCTAATCGAATCATAATTATAATTCGAATCAACTGAGACTAAGTTTAGAACCTGATTCGGTTCAATAGTTGAATCGAATCACGAACTTTTTATGCATAGCCAAGTCACAACCTCAATTGAACCTGCTTTGTGTGATACATGCATTAGATGCATTTTAAGGGTGGCTACTGGATGATAGTAAGCTGGCTAGCTGATAGTTGTCAATTGCATTGTGTTTTAGGGTGTAATTTATTAAGTATTTAATGTTAAATTGAGTGTTGAGTGTCTGTTTATGTGTTAATTGTGTAGTTTATTTGTTTAAATGTTTTTATGGGTTCGTATGAGTCTTTGAGTTTAATTGTTATATTTTTGAGGTATCTTGATGAGTTTGTTAATGTTTCAGGTAAACGGCAAAGAATAGAGAGGGACGAGTCAGCAGTAGCCAAGCCACGATCGTGCACTTTGGGCATAATCGTGGCAGAGAAGTTCCATTCAGGCCATGATGGTGCACATTGGGCCATGATCACGACAGAAAGGTTTAGGTGCTGGCCACAACCGTGGCCTGTGTCGAGCTAAAACAAAAACTCAAATTTCACAAGATTTTTTAGGACTGTTTTTACCCCGACTTTAATCTAGAGTGCCTAAAGTATAAGTACAACATTATGAGACAGATGAAACAGCTAGAGAGTCATACAAGAGAGCCATCACATCGCTAATTTTGAGAGAAAACCTAGAGAGAAATCAAGAGATTGAGGAAGGTGACGAAGGAAGAGAGACACAAAGACAAAGCTAGACCTGACGTACTTCCCATAATAGGTGGTTTCCTACTATCGCTACCTTCATAATTCCGTTCCTGACATTATTTTCCGTTTATTCAATTTTATTGATGTATGAAATTGCAATATTTGATTAGAATAGGTTATGTTGAATGTTGAATTTTGTCTATACTCACTTTCGAGTTTTTAATTCTTAAGATTAATAAAGTTTAATTGATTGTGTTATTGTTGATTTAATTGTGATTCAATTTTTGTTCATAATAACTTGGAAATAAATTGAGAGCGTGAGCCCAGTGAAAATAATCAATTTAGGCTAACGAGAGTTATGTCAATTGATAGATAAGAATTGGATCAAACCTGTAGAATCATGTAATGAGAGATCGAGCATAGGTTCCCGGTAGGTTAATAGACAATTTTAGAACTATTTTAGGTGATGGGCAAATTGTGAGTCGAGAGATCACAATTCCATAATTTAATTTAGGGATCATCAGTTAGGGTTAAGGATTATAACTCGAGAGAGAGTAATATGCCCTAGGACCGTTTAGACCCATTAATTCGATAATTGCATAATTGGTTAGATTTTCATTAGCTTCAGATTAAAATTCCCTTTCTCTCACTTGATAATTTCTAGGTTGATTTTCGGATTGGGTTGTGTGATTTTGCTATTTTGTTGATATCTCTACATTTTAATATTCATAAGTGATTGTTTGATTGATTTATATCCTGTACTAGTTTATTTTTTTAAAATTATTGTGGTTTAGTATGACCTTAGATTTTAAGACTAGTTTAGCCCTCCTCATGGGATTGACACCTTAGGTACTACGCGAACGACCCATGTACTTACGGAATTTACCAAGGTTACTAAATGTTAAGACTTAGTTGTGTAAACTTGCAAATGCTAGCTGTATAATGCTGGCCTCTATGTCACTAGAAATGCAAATGCAGCATGAGGCTATGGATGCTCATACTATAGTTTGCCATCTAAGGGAACTGTTTGATGAGTAAGCTCGGTCTGAAAGGTTCGAGACCTCAAGGTTGCTTTTCAGCTCTAAGATGGCTGAGGGATCATCTCCAGTGCAGCATGTGCTGAAGATGTATGGATACATTGAGAGGTTAGCCAGTTTGGGTTTTGTAATGGATCACGACTTAATTATAGAAGTAATTCTAACTAGTTTGACCGATAGTTATTCATTGTTTGTGCTTAACTATCGGATGAACCAAATATCCACATTGATACATGAGCTAATTAATCTGCTCAAAACAACTGAGCAAACTGTCAAGAAATACAGTAAGGATGAGATGCTGGTGGACTCTCCTTCTAGTTCTCAAAATAAGAACCAAAAAAAGAAGAAGAAGTCTAAGAAGCTAGTAGGAGGAGTAGCCAAGAAGAAGGCAAAGGAGACAACATCAAAGGGGATATGTTTCCATTGCAACAAGGAAGGACATTGGAAGAGCAACTGCAAAGCTTATCTAGAGTCACTAAAGTAGAAGAAGGAATTATACGCCCCACCGTCTACTTCATGTATATTATTTATCATAACACTTGGGTATTAAATACTGAATGTGGCTCACACAGTATGTTAATATGGAGGGTCTTAAAGATAGTAGACCACTTAAGAAGGGAGAGATGGACCTATGTGTTGGAAATGGAGCAAGAGTTGCTGCATTAGCTATAGGAACATATGTTTTGTATCTTCCTAGTGGGTTAGAGCTAATTTTGGATAAATTCTATTATGTACCCGTTGTAGCAAAGAACTTTATATTTGTTTCATATCTTAATGAAGCGGGATTTCATTTAACTTTTTCAAGCAATGGTTGTTCAATTAAGTTAAATGAAATGCTGTATGGTACTGCTACATTATGCAATGGTATTTACATATTAGATATATGAAATCATTTTACTTGAATTTTAAATATCAATGACAATAAAAGATAAAAATGAGAACTTAAAATCATCTTACTTGTGGCATTCTCGACTTAGCCTTATAAGTGAGAAACATATGACTAAGCTACACAGGTGGTAGTTTAGGGTCATTTCATTATGAATCATATGACACATGTGAATCTTGCTTATTAGGTAAGATGACTGAATCACCTTTTAAAGGAAAAGGTGAACGAGAAAATGGATTATTAGACCTAATACATTCTGATGTATATGGTCCGATGTTCATTTATGCCTGAGGTGATTTTATGTACTTTATTACCTTTATCAATGATTATTCACGATATGGGTATGTGTATCTAATGAGATACAAGTCTGAAGCATTTAAAATGTTCAAACAATTTAAATATGAAGTAGAGAAATGCTTAGTAGAAGTATTAAGACACTTCGATCAGATCGAGGTGGTGAATACTTGAACAAGGAGTTTCTAACTTATCTCAAGGATAACGGGATTGTATCCCAATGGACTCCACCTTACACACTGCAACATAATGGTGTGGTTCAAAGGAGAAACCGAACCTTACTCGACATGGTAAGGTCAATGATGGGCTTAGCAAATCTACCGAAATTTTTTTGGGGTCATGCACTTAAGACTACTGTTTATATGGTAAACAAAGTCCCTTCAAAAGCAGTTGATCTTATTCCATATGAGATATGGACTAACAAAATTCTCTATCTTTCTCATATGAAAGGATAAGGTTGTCTGACTTATGTGAAGTGGATTCAATCATACAAGCTTGAAGCGAACTCTAATAAATGTCTGTTTAAAGGATATCTTAAGGAAACAAATGGATATCTATTCTATAATGCTTTAGAGCAAAAGGTTTTTATCTCAAAACATGTTATCTTTTAAGAGAAGACAGTGGGAGCAAAGTTCAACTTGATGAAGTTCGTGATGCTTAAACAGATATAGATTAGCTGTCTGAACCCGAACACAAAATGTTCGTAGGTCAAGTAGAATATGCAATGTTCCAAAGAGATGGATTTCTCATAGGTGAACAAAAGGACGTATTGCTCATAAAGGACTAGGAGCTTATAACCTATGAACAGGCTTTGAAGAGTTTAGAACCTGAAAAATGGCTTCAAGCAATGATGTCTGAAATGGATTCCATGTTTGAAAACCAAGTATGGACTTTGGTTAGCCCACTTGAAGGGCTAAAACCAATAGAATGCAAGTGGACTTTTAAGAAGAAAGTTGACAGAGATGGTAATGTGATTACCTATAAAGCAAGGCTAGTTGCTAAAGGATATTGTCAAGGATAAGGAATTGATTATGACGAGACATTTATCCTCGTAGCCATGCTTAAATCCATTAGAATACTCCTAGCCATTGCTGTGCATTTTGATTATGAGATATGGAAAATGTATGTGAAGATGACTTTCGTGAATGGAAACCTAGTTGAGGATGTGTATATGATACAACCTGAGGGCTTCGTATCTAAAGATGGAAAAAGGGTATGCAAGCTTCAAAAATCTATTTGTGGATTGAAGCAAGCATCTAGGAGTTGGAACATTCGATTTGATGAGATAATCAAAGAGTTTGGTTTCTCACAAAATCCTGATCAACCTTGCATGTCCAAAAAGGTTAGTGGAAGTGCTATCATATTCCTTGTATTATATGTGAATGACATATTACTAATAGGAAATGATGTCTCAAGTTTGCAATCAGTCAAAATTTGGTTGTCCCAGAAATTTTCCATGAAAGACCTTAGAGAAGCAACATATATATTAGGAATAAATATCTATAGAGATAGATTAAGGAAGTTGCTAGGTCTTTCACAGTCGACATATATAGATAAAGTGCTAAAGAGGCTTAGCATAGAGCAGTTCAAGAGAGGGTTTCTTCCCATAACTTATGGGATAAAACTCTCAAAGCCTGTGTCCTAAGATGCAAGATTAGAGGACTCGAATGAGTATGATCTCATATGCTTTGACAATAGGATCAATCATATATGCTATCATATGTACAAGACTCGATATATCGCATACTCTAAGTGTTATGAGCAAATATTAATCAGATCCTGGTGAGTGTCATTGGGTGGCTGTCAAGAATATCCTAAAGTACTTGACAAGGACTAAGGATGTATTTTTGATATATAGAAATAAAGACATCGTAGTGAGCGGATATACAGATTCGAGTTTTTAATCTAACCAGGATAACTCCAAATCCCAATCAGGTTATATTTTCATACTGACTAGTGGAGCAGTTAGTTGGAAGACTTCGAAAGAAGAGATGACTGTAGATTCAATGACACTACAGATGTGATAAAAGAAGCTATTTGGATCAAGAAGTTCATAATGGAACTTGGAGTACGAGCATTGTAGACCCGATGTTGTTGTACTGTGACAACAATGGGGCTATTTCTCAATCCAAGGATCCAAGGTCTCATCAGAGATTTAAGCATGTACTCAAGAGATATCACCTGATCAGGGAGATAATTGAAAGAGGTGATGTTAAGATAGAGGGAGTGCCTACAGTTTAGAACGTCATTAATCCTTTAAGTAAGCCACTTCCTCAATTGAAATTTGATTCTTGTCTACTCACCTATGGTATTAGATGCAAAGATGATTGACTTTAGTGCAAATAGGAGATTGTTAGAGTAATGCTATAAAGCAATCACCTTTAGCACTTTTTTTACAAACTTTATTTTGATTAATAAAGTGAAAGGTGATTTTTAATTATTTTATGTTCATTTATATATGAATTGATGTCGATCTTAAATTGAATTAATGAAGTCCATGATATAAAACATAGCATAAAGGAAATCATGATGAGATCATGATAATAAGATTCCTATCATGTGCAATTATGTTAGTATCTAAATAAT
>JANQAP020000623.1:0-12143 GCA_026874005.2 Erythroxylum coriaceum | reverse complement strand
ATAGACTAGCAATTATTATGTCAATTGAATAATTAGAAGAGAGATCTCAGTTAGTCAATTGATCATCCATAGGATAGTGTAATAACTAGTTAAATCGGTAGAGTCATTGGGTAGGTTGAGAGATCGTTCAATCGATTCCTGTCAATTCAATTAGGAACAAATAGTTACAACTTGAGAGAAGGTAATTAGTGCATTCAGAAATCTAGGGAGAGACACAATTCAATCAATAAAATATAAGGGGGATAGAATAAGGAAGAAGTAATATCTAGCATTTAAATCCTTGAATTCAGACTTTTTTCAATTACGGTATTATCCATTATTTACATTAGTCTTTTAATTTTAATTTAATTTCAAGATTAATTGGATTAAACAATTTTATTTCTTAAACAAAGTCTTTTCTAAATTAAGTGGTGTCTGGACACAATCCCTGTGGGATCAATATCTGCTCTTTCTAACTACAAGTCACAGCCCATTCACTTGCAGTTTTTGAGCGTAAAATAAGTAGATAGGTTTTACAATCCATCAACAGGCTACAACTTCATGAACTAAATTTAATCTTAAACACAATATGACAAGTTATATCTAATCATTAACTTGAAAAATCTATGTCCAAGGGCTTTGAACTAAATATACAAGTTAATTAGGATTTAAGTGCTAATTCAATTACCCTTTTAAATTGTACACACACATTAATAATTCTTTGGTCCTTCAGACCCTGTAATTGCTCCTAAGTACATTTTCCTGAAAATTCAAGCTTATTACAAGTCCGGTAGGTTTTTATTAAGAACACACTTTTTTTAATTTAATAAAAAACAAGCACTTAGTCTTTTACTCGGAGGCAAACATTGGTGATGAATGTCAATCCGGTTACTCAGCTAAATCATTTATTAATAGCTTGGTTGAAACGTCATTATAGCCTTTTTCCACGAAGGCACACATTTGTGATGCGTGTCAATCCAGTTACTCAGGTATTATCACGTTTTCAACTGGCTACTAGCTCTATTTATAACCCGAAGGTCAGTGGAATAGTAATTTATTAACATTTTTTTTTGCCTACTTTGTTGTTTTTTAGCTATTCATTTTCATAAAAAATACCAGTTAAGCTACTTAAGTTAAAGGATCTCAAATTATGGATGAATGTAACAACCTAGAGGGTACTAAATTTACAATAAGTCCTAATTAAGCTGTATATTTATCCAAAGAAACAAAATAGAACTGAATGCTAATTTGGAAAAGAAAAATAGTTGAATGGAAAAATTGGGTTGGACATAAATCCTATGGAGATGGAGGTGGTGATGGCGATAGTGCTGAGACCAAATTCGCTTGACATTGATAGTGTTTCCCTATCTTATAAGTGATTCAAAAGAGCAAAAGAATTAGCACTCCAAACCGTTCCAAATCATTCAAAACTTATTTAAGAATTTAGAACAAACCTAACTAAACAATTTAAATATACTACTAAACATGTTAATTTATGGTCATTAGCTTGACCTTCATCCTTTAAAATTCAGCTAGGATTAATTATAAGTAGCTTGCTTCTACCCTTCTCACTCAACATCAGTTTTGTATCCTGTGAGTAAGCTACAAATTACAAAATTATCAGAAAGACAATTTTGATAAGGTTGAGAAAACCAACTAATTCCATCAATGTCCTTCTCATTAACAAATTATCAATAAAATAGGGAATAACGAAACTCCTTGAATCTTCCATCAAATCCAACAGTTTGTCCTGTATGAAGGTGAAATGCTCTCCTTCTTCCTTAATCTCCTTCATTTCCTTAGCTTCTTCTCCTTCCTGAACAGAGACTTCCATACTTTCTTCAAACTCGATTTCTGTTGTCATATGTTCTTCGTTCTCTTGTTCTTCAAAAGATTCAAACACATCAATTATCCTGAATGAGCTACTAACCTTCGAATTCTTAAATTCATCGTTCATATTGAATGTCTCTTCATCATCATCAATCCAAAGGGGCATGAACATCTATCCTAGATTTTTTGATGTTCAAACATGGTGTACTAAGATCTAGCAAATAGTATGAGGGGTTTCCATCCTTTCTTTCATCCTTTTTCTTGAGTTCTTGATCTTTTATAAGGTCAAGATTAGCTTGATTTCTCACTAGTTCTTCTAGCTTTACCCTATTCCTAAATGTGATAGCCAACATGGCTCTATTACATTTATTTTCATTCTACATAGACAGTTTTCTACACTTTACTTACAAAATTTCCTAGAAAGCTAGCCTATTCGAAACTCTAGATTATGAATAGAAGATGCATGATCTTTTGCTACTTGTTTAAACTTCTTTTCCAATCTCTTCTGGTTCTCTTCCATATCCGTAAGCTTATCCATGATTTTGTCCAGCTTGGAATCCCATGAAATGGATTCATCTTATTGAAATTCAACTAGGTCTTGAAGTCCTAAATGATTCCCTACATTCTTGGACCAACCGAATTCAGGGTGGTTCTGCCACCCCAAAGTGTACAGGTTCATATAAGGATGATGATTTCCCCAACCAAATTGGGGCTTATTGAATTCTGCAAGAGTCCTTTGCTCCCTATAATATACATCCTCCATGATCGTTCATTTTACCTTTTCTTAACATTTAACTCTTCAGATGTCTCATTCTCATTCTAAGATGTCTTGATATGTCTCTACTTTATGTCCAAATTTTTTTTAATTAAAAAAACAAAAGTTAGTAGAAAAGCCTTAGACTAAAGAACTAAACTATCACCTCCCCAGTAACGGCGTCAGAAACTTGGTCGCAAGGTTACACGAACTAAGTTTTACTATTTATAACCTTAGTAAATTTTGCAAGCGCATGGGTCATTCACGTAGTACCTAAGGTATCGATCCTATGAGGAAGCCTAATCTAGTCCTAAAATCTAAGGTCGTACTAAAATTACAATGATTCAAATCAAAATAAACTAACACAAAAATAAATCAATTAATAATTAATTTAAGAATTGAGTTGCAGAAATCTAAATAAGATAACAACTCACACAAAGCCAATACCAACCTACCTAGAAACTACCGAGTGAGAGAAATGGGAATTTAATTCAAAATTAACGAAATCTAGTCAATTATACAATTCTTGACTTAACGGATCTAGACGGTCCTAGGGAGAATTACTCTCTCTCGAGTTATAATTCTTAACCCTAATTGATGGTCCCTAATTTAAATTATGGAATCGCGATCCCTCGATTCGTAATTAGCCCAAAACCTAAATTAATTCTAAATTGTCTATTAACCTACGGAGAATCTATGCTCGATCTCTCATTACATGACTCTACCTGTTCGATTCAATTTTAACCTAACAATTCACTTAACTGTCATTAGCCCAATTGATTATGTTCCCTCGACTCACCCTCTTAGTTTATTGCCCATTTATTAAGAACATAATTTGAATCACAATTAAATCGAAAGAAAACATAATCAAATAAACTTTATTAATCTCAAAAACTAAAAACCCAAAGGTCAGTATAGACACAATCTCAACATTCAACGCAATACATTCTCAACACCTATTTTAATTCTATATTTGAATAAAACTGAAATAAATGGAAAATATGTCAGGAACGGAGATGTGGAGTTGGCAACAGTGGGAAACCACCTATTCTGGAAAGTATGTCACGTCAAGCTCTTCTCCACGTCTCTCTTCCTTTATCACCTTCCTCAATCGCTCGATTTCTTTCTAGGTTTTTTGGGGATTGGATCACGTGAGTGCTCTCTTTTTTTAGACTCTCCAGCTGCTACCTCTGACTTGTAATGTTCTATTTATACTTTTGATGCTCTAGATCAAAGTCGGGGTTGAAACGGTTCATAAAATCTTATAAAACTTAAGTTTTTCTATTAGCCCGATACAGGCCATGATCGTGGTTGACACCTTTTTGTCAAGTTCGTGGCTTGACTTGAAGACTTTCTGTCACGATTGTGGCCCATGTGCATAATCATGGCCTTGCTACTGCTGGCTCATCCTTCTCTATAACAATCGTGGCCTGCTGTGCCATGATCATGGGCTATGTCTTTGGCCTAAAACTCTTCGAATCTTCTCCATTCTTCACCATTTACCCTGAAACTCTAACAAACTCATCACGGTACCTCAAAAATATAACATTTAAGCTCAAAAACTTAATCTAACCTATAAAAACACTCAAACACTGAAACTAACATAATTAAAGCTTAAATGCATACTCAACACTCAAATTCACACTAGCTATATAACAAATTAAACCCTAAAATATCATGCAATTAACAATTATCAGGGACTTTTACAACCTGAGTTAGTACAAGCTACAATTGACAAGATTAATTTGGTGAAGCAGAGACTCAAGGTAGCTGAAGATGGGATGAAGAGCTATACGGATGCACATAAAAAGGAGATGGAATATGAAGCTGGAGACAAAGTATTTCTTAGACCCTCTCCATGGAAAGGAGTCTTAAGATTTAGTAAAAAGGGCAAGCTCAGTCCAAGATACGTAAGCCCTTATGATATTATTGAGAAGAATAGGCCTCTAGCCTACAAGTTAGCCCTACCATCAGAATTATCTAAGATTTACAATGTCTTCCATGTATCAATATTGAGGAGATATAAATCAGATCCTTCACTTATAGTCCAACCTTCAAAGGTTCAATTAAGGGAGGATCTAACTTATGAAGAACAACCAGTAGAGATTCTAGATTTAAAAGAGAAGGTCTTGAGAAACAAGGTTAAAGTCTTATGAAAGAACCATGCAAGAGAAGAGGCAACGTGGGAGCCTTTGGAAGTTATGAAGAAGAAGTATTCACACTTAATTGTAGACTCTTGTAAGAATTTCGAGGATAAAATTCTTTAAAGGGAGGAGAATTATTGGACCCCAAATTTTTCTTAAAATTTAGTCCAGTAATTTAGCAAGTATGAATAGAAATTATAATTTTTTAAATTAGAATATATTTGAAGTTAGTTATGAATATATTTTGTTTACATGTGTTTGCATGAGTTAAATAGAAATGTTAGAATTAAGTTAGTGTGTAATAAACATAAAAGAATAAAGGAACAAGTAGACATTAAATTAAATGTGAAAGGGTAAACATGGAAGGACCAAAACTGCTCTTAAATAAATAAGAAAAGAAGTGACAAAGAGGAAGTGAAGAGTGCATGAAGTGTGCTGGAGAAGCTAAGAAGAAAGAAAAGAAAAACATAGAAAGAACTAGAAGAAGAGAAGGAGAAAATAAACTAGAAAAAGGAAGAAGGAAAGAAAGAATAAAAGAGAAAGAAAAAGAAAGGAGAGGATTCAGCTGAGCTTTAGGTAACCTTCATCTTTTCTTCTTGTTTTGGTAGACAAAGGAACTGGAGAAAATGAGTTTCTTGTGCTGGAAATAAAGGGAGAAAGGAGAGGACTAAGATACCCATTTTGATTTTTATGAGTTTTCAACTAGATCTTAGTTATTCTAGCCTAGTTAAACCATAAGTAGACTAACTATAAGCTCAATTTTTGATTATTAAAGCTCTATGGATTTTCTATTTGTATATTTTTTTGAATGAAAATTTGGTTGTTTGAAGGAAACTAAGAAAATCCAAGGCAAGAGCAAGAGGAAAGGCAAACTTGAGTTTGGATTTACAATCAATTAGGTGGGTAATATGTTTATAGTTATTGTGGATCATGGGCTGATTTCTTGCTTGCTTGTATGTTAAATTGCTTAACTTTGAATTATGTAATTGTTGGAAAATTCACTATGATTTACTATCATGCTATGTCTTGAAAGATGTTACTGCATTTGGTATTAATGAAAAGAGGAAAAAGCACAAGAAGCATGAAAGTATGAATATGTGATGAAATGAATTGAGCATCGAAATTTGCTTGTGTTTGGGCAAGAGAGATACCATTCCATTGATCACGTGCACGTTGACTTAAAGCCTTCTCTCGTCTGGCTGCTTGTGGCACATAAGCTCTTAAAAAATGGACTTATTTAGTTCATGGTGTAATCTTCGGTTTCTCCATTTCGATCAATGGGACTCTCTCAAGCCATTATGTTTACGCATTTCATTTTGATTGTTGAGCATGATACACAATTGACTACTATGTTTTGATGATTAAATATACATAATATGATTTATATGATAACATCCTTAACTATGAGTTCTTTGAGCTAGAATTGCAGATAATTTAACTGCTATATTAAAATGAGATGTATATATATATATATATATATATATATATATATATGGCCAAAACATTTATAGCCATTGGTGGTAACGAACCACACACAATCAAGCATATATATTAGCAACTGAGCTTCACAGCTCAACCCATTATTTTTCACTCCTCAAGTGCAGAACGAGAAGATAATTGATTCTTGTAAGTTTTGGCAAACTCCAAGATTCGACTAAATTAGTTCGATTATATTTTTTGTAGCTTTATAATCATATTAAGCATAAGCATCCATTTATATTTTGTATTATGCTATTAATGTGTCCTTTGATATGTAATTAATGCTATGTATAAACTCTATTTTGATTAGGCAATAAAAGTAAGAGTTGAAGAATTTCCCTTCTATACATGTTCAAAACTATCTTTTGTGTTAGGTTTGTTGTTGGAAATGGATTAGTATGATGTTAGATGGCCCTGGATAGATTTAAAATCAATTGTCATGTTAGGAGTAATGTATGTACCTTTGTTTAATGGATCCAGGTCTTTTTGGAATATATAAAAGCTCGTAATAGGCAAAAGAAGAAAAAAGGGACACCTCTACAGCACTACCTTGGACAGAATTAGTGATTATAACTTCCACGAATAAACTATATTAATCTAGACAGAATTGGACAAAATTTAGGAAAATTGTAGTTCGTCCTCTTAGCTTTACAATGGTATAAAGTTTGTAATTTTTAGGCATCAAAATTGAGGGATATGATTTTTACAATTTTGAGTGACACATTAGGAGTGCACGATCGTGCACTATCACGAACGTGACAGAGCCCTTCACTCATAGGAGTGCACGATAGTGCACTAGCAAGATCGTGACAAAACCCTTTACTCATAGGAGTGCACGATCATGCTTGTGCATAAGGGTGACAGGTAGAACTTGCCAAAATCATAATGAACACAGGTTTTTTAAGTGATTCCGGCCTTCTTCTCATGTGATCTTCACCCAATCCTTGCATAATGTAGCCATAAAATAAGTACCAAGACCCAAGCCCAATACAATCCAACTTAATACAAAATTTTCAAAGCATCATATGCATCAAAAAGGTTTTAGACATATCAAAAATCATTCACGACCCGTATCATTTATAAATACATTAAGAGCATATCAATTTTCAATTTGACCATTTCATTAGAAAATGCTTCTAGTCATAAAGTCTTTACATAACAGAATTTTTCACATTCAGAAGGTACAGTATTTGTAGAATACATTCTTTAATACAGAAAATGATGGAAGACATATGTAGACGTGAACTGATCCGGACCTCTATCTCATTTTCGATTATAGTGGCTATACTCTAATTTGTCTAATTTGGTATCCCCTGAACCTGAAAAACAACGTTGCAAGCTCTTTTTCGATGGCTACTCCAGTCATAACTGCCTTTATCTTATCATGCATATCATGTAATGAAATGCATCACAAGTATTCAATCAGTCTGTTGTGTTCAATTTTTCACATTTACATTCACATTTTTCATTGGACCTAAGTCTGACCTTCAGCAATTAATTTGAGTACAGTTATTTCTTTATCATTTACATTCAATGAAGCACTTCCAATACATTCTTATTTATCAAACTCCTCAGATTATTTACATCCAAAATTGTCTCAATCACATTCAGATAAGTAATAATTCATTACAAAAATTTAACAGAATAAACAATTTATGTGAGACCATCTAGGTCGATTCACAATATGCTCTAGATTATTATTTTCTTCTATGATAAGGAAACGTCTAAATGCCAATGTTCAATCCTATATATCAACTTCATGCAATACACACATTGTACACACATTACTAATTTGCATAATCACATAAACATTCAATCGGAAACATATGTACATGTGTAATGTCTAATGCATGCTCAATTTGACTACTCTGGGTATGTTTCCTTTATTCTCATTTCTTGATCATTTAAGCATCATTATTTGTGTATATCAAGCTTACACTTAAGTTCGTAGCTCAAAGAACTTGGTTATTCTAATATCACAATTCAAGCATTCATCATTTCTTTTCTAGCATTATATGATCACATATTATTCAAGTTCTCATTCATTCTTACTTAATACACATTACTCATCTTCTTTAAATCACATTAGCATTCACAGGGTCACTTTCATTTTTATAACATCTCCAAATTTCCAGATTTGAATACTTGATATTTAACAATCTATTCTTAAGTTATAACCTCAATTTTCACCTTAAACATATCACACATTTAATCACTCGATCCATCATCAAACTAGGTTCATTTTAAGCTTAATTTAAGCCTAAATGCATCATAGGAAAGGTCCCCAGCATTTGTTGTTTCAAACATCCCACAAAAGAAGGAGAATTCATATTAATGGCCATTCTAGATGTTGCCCACGATCGTGGGATTCCTCCCCACGATAGTGACAGAAACAATTTCTTCTACCCATGATTGTCGGATGGGTGCCACGATCGTGGCCTACCCTATTTTTCTACACTTTTCCAGATTTGTCACTCTTTCATACTATGCTCAAAACCTCTTATATATAGTCTATCTTTTATACTTCATTTCATCTCCATTATAACTCAAAAACATCCATCAAACATATCATTAATAATTGTTCATCTTATATTCAAAAACAAGACATCCAAGTATCCATACACTCATAAACGTTTCAGCACATTTTATCATCATCATTCACAACTTTATTTTATCTCTGAACTAACATCCAAGTTCATCTCATTTCAAGACACTATACTAGCCTTTTATTTAACTGCAATTCAATCTATTCATCTCTATATAATAACTTAATCACATTTCTCATATACCTAAAATAAGACATGTTTAAATCATTCCTTTGTTTACATTTCTGTACTCATCTTATACACAAAAATTTGGTTATAAACACATCTCTTTATTCATCAATTATTAACTCGCATTCCAACACTATTTTCATTATTAATCATCCATAAAATAATACATAATTTGTTATTTATCATTTTTTATAAAGAAAAAACATATACATATATGTTTATTCTTCAATGCTCATCACTCATTCATCAACATTTTTGCACACTCTCAACACCATTTACTCTATCAATCATTCCTTAAACTATCGTAAGTTATTTCTCATCATATAAACAAAAACAAGACATGAATATGTCCATTTATTCATCCACTTTTCACATATATTTTCAACATTTTTTCATGATCATTCCTCCTCTTAAACTATCATCAAAACATGTCTATCAAGCAACCCATAAAGAACAATATACTACTTAGTTGATTTGCTCAAACTTCTTAAATCATCATGAAACCCTAGCTTCCAAACTATCACACAGTCATCATTTTTTATAGAGGAATGAGTTGGGTCTTTTATTAGCAAGATGAAGAAGACAAAGATTTTGAAGTAACTAGTGATGAAAAATGATAGCAAGGATTAACGGGGAGTGGGTGAGAAGAGAGTGTCGTAGATGATGAAGAAGAAGAATGAAGGAGATTAACAAAAGTGAGAAACAATGAGCAATGGTCTTGCAAAATTGAAAATAATGAGAGTGAAGGGTGTGGCAAGTGGCTTGACACTTGTCATTTGCCACATGTCCTCCTCTTATGGTTCTCACTTGGTCTTTTTTAATAACTAGTCCATTTGTCCTCCAAATTCCAATCTAACTGTCTCCCAATTTTCTATGACACTTTTCACTAAATCTTAATGTCACTTATCAATAATTTCTACTGTCATTTGACATTTTTTTTACTGCCAATTTTCTTGCCACTTAGTGTTTTTCCTAGTCCAAAATACTCATAAATATCATAAATTCCCTAAATTTCCACCAAAAATTATAAATCAATATTTATACTCACCAAATCAATTTTCAAGACATAACATTCACTATTTACATCATAATCATATTAGAATCATTTATACCCGAAAAATGTCAAATAAGTGCATAAACAGTCATTGTAAGGTGTGCAATTTTCAATAATCATATGAGTGTATGCTTATACTAGTGATATACATGTAAATGCAATGCACCTTACGCATTCTCTATGCTATTTCTCAGGCATCTTGGTTTAGGATCCTATGTCCTAATCCTTAGTATGGAAACAGGATGTTACAAACAAAATAGGAGGTCAATTTCGAACTCAAGGGCCACTTGAATTCCAACCAAAAAAGCCAATTCTATGAACTCTAAGTTGTACAAAATCTTGGACAAGCTCATGAACATGGATGAAACTCATAAGAGACTTGAAGGTAAATTTAAGCAAGTAACTAAAATCCATCATTCTTCAATTTATGAATTAGAGGTTCAAATGAGTCAATTGACAAATGCATTATTTACAAGAAGTGTAAGGGGTCTTCTGAGCAATATTGAAACAAACCTAAGAGAGTAACTCAAAGCAATCACACTTAAAAGTGGGAAGGAACTTAAGCAATTAGCAGATACACAAGTTGTACCCCACCTAGTAGGAAAAGACCAAGAAAAGAAGAAAGGCATAGACATTAGTGAGTACCCAGCTTAGGTTACCCCTCTGCCATATCCACCTAAGATCCTATACCCTCAACGATTACAAAAAACAAACTAGATTCACAATTTGGAAAGTTCATGGAGAAATTAAAGACTCTGCAAATTAATCTATCTTTTGATGAGGCATTGGAACATATGCCCAAGTATGCCAAATTCCTGAAGGACATGTTAAAAAAGAAGTAGACTTAGGAAGAAAATCAAATGGTGGCACTAACCGAAAGTTGTAGTGTTATTATCACCAATCACATGCCTTTTAAGCTGGAGGATCCTGGAAGCTTCACAAAACCCTGTGTGAATGGTGAGTTAGAATTTGCAAAATTCTTATGCTGCTTAAACGTAAGTATAAACCCTATACCTTTGTCGATATTAGAGCTTGATGATGTGAAACCAATTTTGATGTTTATTCAGTTGGTGGATCAATCCATAAAGAAACCGTTTAGCTTGCTGGAAGATGTTATGGTAAAGACAGATAAGTTCATTATTCCTATTGATTTCATTGTACTAGATTTCAAAGCGGATAAAAACTTTCTATTAAGTCTTGGAAGACCCCTTTATAAACACTAGAAAAGCACTGATAGACGTTTATGAAGGCAAAGTGCTCTTTAAGGTTGATGATGAGCATATGGAGTTCATTATGAACAAAGACTTAAACAATCCAAAGAAAGGCTCTTGCATGAAAATAATCATAATGGATGAGTATATTAACGCATAAGAGAAGGGTTGTTTTAAAGAAGTAAGCGACGAGGAACAGGTTACAATGGATATAGAATTTGAGGAATATTTAGAAGTCCCTGTTCAGGAAGTTAAACTAGAGGAGTGGACAATGATGATTGCAGAAGAAGATGAGTAATTCACCGTCTTACAACACAAACTGTTTGATTCTATCGAAGATTCATAGGATTTCATCATCATCGATTATGTTGACAGTTTGTTATTAAAAAGGGCATTACAAAAATTACTTGGATTCATCAATTTGATTGCATATTTCTTTTTCATTATATTTTAATATGTAGCTTATTTACAAGCTACAAAGCTAAAATTGAGCAACACAAGTGGAAGCAAGCCACTCATAATTGATCCCAACGGAGTTTCAAAGGATACAAGGTCAACCTAATAAACATAATTTATCACATTTTCTAGTTCGGTTGAAAATGTTGCATAGTTAGATTTAATTTAAATTCTAAAATTATGTTTTTAATGATGTGGAATGTTGGACCCCAAAATTTTTTTTAAATTTATTATCGATTTATTTGTTTAATTATTTCATTACAATTTGTTTGTTATTTATTTATCTTAGAATTGGGTCATTAAATTTAGTAAGCACGAATAGAGAGTAGAATTAGATGGAAAGATTAGAATTAAGTTAGAATTAATATGGGAATGTTAGAATTGTGTTAGCTTAAGGAGTTAGTAGATAAAGACAAAAGAAGGGGTAAATGGATATTGTATTAAATGATGAGGGCATAATTG
>JANQAP020000603.1:481454-492705 GCA_026874005.2 Erythroxylum coriaceum | reverse complement strand
GTCTTTTTTCATATTAATTATGGTTATTATTTATATTGAAATATTTAAAAATTATTGTCATTTTTTATTAAATTATTAATTGTGATTATTATTTATGATTATGATTTTTGGAAATAGGGTTGATGTAAACTTGTAAACAGTAAACTGTATAGTATATAACTGTACAATATATCAGTGGACTATTTTATAAATTTTAAAAATTTCAGGGATTATTTTATAAATATAAAAAATTATTCGGTACGGTACCCGGTATTGACCGGTACTGGTACAGTACTGTACCAGAACTCAATCCGGTACTGATTCCGGTATGGTATTCGCAACATTGGGCGACAGCTATTGAAACCAAATAAAGGAAAAAGAAAATTGAAATTATAAGTAAGGAGGGAGGAAGAGAGTTGCAAAGCCCGCGAAAAGAGATGGAGTTGGAGGACGACGAATGGGAGTTTAGTGTGGAAGAACTCGATTCCCTTGAAAGAGAAGCTTTACACAAAATTTCTCAACAGCAAAGCCACTGTAGTAATCACACCAACTCCATTCCTCAGTCTTCTTCTTCTACCAAGGTTAGATGTTTCTTTTTTCAAAATTCTCTTATTTTTTCAATTCTGTACCTTTATTTCCATCTTTATCTTCTCCGATCCAGGTGGAATCTTTGCGGCTTCCTGGGGAAAACTTAATACCCAAAGTAATGCCCGGTCAGTTCCCTATTCCCCCTTTCTCGTTCTGTTATTGTACATGTCATTTGTTCTATGCCATAATATAGACTCTAAATTTATCATCTTAGAGATTATAATCGAAGCGAGGTTAATATTTTCTTTTCATACATACTTTGCTTAGATTTAATTTCCCCAATATGAAAATTATTTGCTTTTGGCTGGATGGTCTTAGCTACCACTAAGCTACTTTATCAACTATAATTTGGCTCATTACTTTTTAATGCTCATGTATGTTGTGACGGAACCATCAATAATATGACAATTCAAAAGGATTACCAAAGCTCTCCATAAAATTCTTCCTTCATGCTAGTGGAAATGTTGCGGCCCAATTTCCCTATCATCCGGTAATGCCTTGTGCCTTTTTAGATAAATATTTTTCATGCTACTTATTTTTTTCAAGCTGCCATTGTACTTTCAAAATGCCAGGCCCTTGTAGCTGCTATCCATAAGGTCCCTAAAGCCACTTGGAATGCGAAAGAAAGGTCTCTCTCCTGCTCAGTCTCCCAATACACATACGACCACATAACTTCGTGTTCTTGATTTAATGCACTTGAGTACAAATGAATTATTCTTAGATCTATAATCTAGTTTGCTCATGTTGGAAAATTCCAGCATTGATATAGATTGAAACCTTTGCTTCATCTATTGCTGTTAAACTTGCAGACTATGGATTTTTCCAATTTATTGTTTGTCATCGGCAACAAAAATTCTCCATGATATTTCTGGCGTCAATATTGAGGTGATACCACTCTTCATTACTACATTTGGGGATTGGATGTAGTGATATATATATATATATATATATATTTTTTTTTTTTTGGAATATGACTTTGTTGTCTTTCATATGTTGTCTAAATAAATATATATATTTTTGGAATATGACTTTGTTGTCTTTCATATGTTGTCTAAATGTATACTTCAAAGGTTAGTTTTTCAATTTCTTGATGATTCTTGTTGCTATGTTTGGTCATCTTTACTCATTATAATCTTTCTAGGTAGAAAACTTAGACCCATTGGTGCAACGTGCAATTGTTGCTGCTTCTTCTATTCAAGATCTTAGAGGTAAATACTGAAATTTTTAATCAAGGACAGGGGAAGACTAGTTTTTCAAGGATTCATGAAAAAAAATCTTTGAAACTTTTGAATATAAATGAATTTGAAAGTCACGATATAACTTTTAGGGCTTCATTATCGATGGTTTCATAGTCTGCATTTTGGCTTGGTTGTACATGCTTTTCTAAACTATTCTAAATTTTCTTTTACTGCTTGTGAATTGATTTCCTTCACAAGATTGGTACAGTAGGATGCCTGATTGTATTGAATCAAAGCTTCTGCCTTTTCAACGAGATGGTGTTAGGTATACATCATTTATGATAAAATTTTAGTATGTTACATTCTTCCCTAAGATATATAGTGGTAGAACTGCACAAGTAAATTTAACTTATTTGTTTAGGTTTGCATTACAACATGGAGGGCGTGTCCTCATAGCAGATGAAATGGGATTGGGAAAGACTTTACAGGTATGTTTGCATTTTTACTGTTTAAAATCAAGTAGAAACTGCTAAATATTTACTCGTTTACATGGTAATTCTTGGGGACATAGTTTTATATGATGACTTTTATGATGTTAGATAGATTCCACTTTTAGTTGTCAAATCACTACTTGTTTGTTTTTATGACTTTGCTTAGGATAAACATAATTAGCTAGGACTCTTTTGCCCACTTACAATCTATATAGTATTGGTCATTTTATATTCCCCATGAAATTAATAAGTGATGTGTTTGATTTTATTTCATGTCTATCTTGTAGCTATTTATTTATGGTTAGCACCTACTAAGCTACAGCTACATAGAAGGTTATGCTAAGGAGACTATTAATGTTCACATTGTAGTTATTCAAAACAATATTAAGTTTGATTTTGAAAGTTCATATGACGGAAATTAATTATAAAAATGTTTGACTAGTCTTCAGGAACTAGTTTAAACTTTTGTTCAAATGCCTCTTAGTTTGATTTTTTGTTCATGACATATTCCAATTATAATATATATGTTTTGATTTATTCTTTAGGCTATTGCTGTGACTTCATGCATTCAGGACTCTTGGCCTGTTCTTATACTTACGCCATCTTCCTTGCGTTTGCATTGGGCCTCTGTAAGTGCTTGTTTAACTATGTCAATTGTCAAAGAGTAAGTTATTTTTTTCAAATTGCCTATATGCTTCTTTTTGTTTTTGTAGATGATTCACCAATGGTTAAATATTCCTTCATCAGATATATTGGTAAGTTTAGTTTTCTCTTTAATCTCATGCTTTCTAGTGTTATTATTTTTCCTTGTACCAAGCTCAACTTATTATTGTTATTATAATGCATTTTGTTTTTTTTAATATTCATTTGTTGCCTAAGAAGTTGTTTTGTTAGGTAGTTTTATCACAGTGGAGTGGATCAAACAGGGGCGGTTTTAATATAGTATCTTCAAATTCCAAATGCAATGTTCATCTAGATGGCCTATTTAATATCATCTCTTATGATGTTGTTCCAAAGTTGCAAGATATACTAATATCTACAAAATTCAAGGTAAACATGATGATTAATAGAGTTTTATATGTTTGTGTTGGTGCTTTTTGCTTGCACTTGGTGAGATTTGGTTTAATGTTAGCATATTCTTGCAAATATTTTGGTTTATAAGTGTTCTATTCGAAAATGAGTGTGTAAGAGTATGGTGACCAATAGGCTTATGAAAGTTTTTGGGATACTATTCATTGGGTGGACAATACAAAGTCCAAGCATCAAGCTATAGCTTGTATAAAAAATGCTACGTTGGTAATAGAACGAAAGGAATTGATATTCATGATTTCAGCATGGAACTTTCTTGCTGTTTCCTTTCTCTTTTAAGGGTAATATATTTCCATAAGGATACATAACATGAACTTTGGTGGAGAAAAAAATCATGGTATGATAGGTTGTTCCAAAATCTGTGGCTTATATGTTACACAAGGGTTGTTGTTGTGACCATGCACCTAGAGGTGGCTTTTGTCATTGTTAGTACATAGTAGACATTGTTGGGTTAAAATTGACCACTTGTATAAAGATGGAAAATTATGTCATCTCTGCTTAATCATGATTTTGACGGTATTTGTTCTTGCTAAAGTGGGGAAACTAAGATGATTTCTGTTAGAAAGTCTACAAATTTCCTTTTCTATGTTTCTACAAATTTCCTTTTCCATGTTTCTCCCTGAAAAAAAGTGTTAACCCTTGCAAGATTGAAACTATCATATTTCGATTTTGATTGTATTGCAAGTGTTTTCTAGAGAGGTTAATAATAAATGACCTGATAGTACTCTTATGACATCATCTAAATGACTAACACCATTACTTTGGTTCTTTTGATGAGACATATGAACGTGAGGATTTGGAAAACTAGTATTTATTGAACTGTGTTTCTATTTTAGCTTGGCATATTTTCTTTTTTTGGTTAAATTTGTTGGCTTATTTTGTTTATTGGTTTTCCTACTTTTTACTTATGATTGCCTTTTCCATGGAATGATGTGCTTCTATTTAGGTTGTGATTGCAGATGAGTCGCATTTTCTTAAAAACTCTCAAGCAAAGAGGACAACTGCCTCTCTTCCTATTATAAAGGTCGTCTTTTGGTATCTGACTGCATCTTTGCACGTGTTAGTTTATCATTACATATCTTACTCGCAAAATATTCGTTTTATCCTTCATTTACAAATGCAACTGATTATCTTTGATTCTTAATGTAAACTATCCACTAATGGTTTATGTGTAGACAATCTTTCATATATGGTTAGTTAGCTTTGTTTTGTATGTATGCACGCTTATGTACTACGATTAGTGTTATGTATGTACGAATACAGAAGTAAAACTTTAGAAAGTGAACCTTAACTACCTATGTTTCAGTAATGATCAAATAATATTGTAGAATAAGTTTTTGATTATCTACCACAACATTATTATGCTGGTAATCGAAACTAAATATTGTACTGAAGTTTTAGCACATTCATGAAATGATTTAACTCTTGAAGTGTTTTCTTTCTCTACATTTTTGTGGAGGACATCCCTTATCATATATTCCAAGTTTGCCTTCATATGTTCATGCATTTTTTTTCTATTTGGTGAATTGACAACCATTTCCAAATTCAGAAGGCTCAATATGCAATATTACTCAGTGGAACTCCTGCTTTATCTAGACCAATAGAGCTTTTCAAGCAGGTATTTTTTGAATGCTACTGAATATCATCTTTACATGTAAAAAGTTGTTGCAATGAATGATATAGTAATATCTTCATTTCATCACAGCTGGAAGCCTTGTATCCTGATGTATACAAGAATATTCATGAATATGGTAACCGTTATTGCAAGGGGGTAAGTTTATTTCAATTGATTTGAAATCTTTTTTGTCATTATACATTTCCACTAGCTTTTGTCTCTAAAGTTGTTCCTTTAGGGGGTGTTTGGAGTTTATCAAGGTGCAAGTAACCATGAAGAATTGCACAACTTAATGAAGGCAACAGTGATGATTCGCAGGAATAAAAAGGATGTTCTCTCTGAGCTTCCTATGAAGCGTAGGCAACAGGTTGTTCTATTTCTTTTGTTATGCCTATCTTAATTTTAATTGTCACCATTATATGTTTTCCATGTTTTTCCATGTCAAATATTGCAACATCTCCTGTAATTATCTCTCGATTTACATATTTAGGATTAATTGTACAATCTGTTGACATGTTTCTATAATTCAAGGGATTATTACCAAGTGTGTATACCATTCTTTCCTATAAATAAAGACCACTATTATGTAGCACAGAAGATAGTGTAATGACTATGTAGCTGCCCTCAGTGGTTTTGTGTTTGTGTGGATATGTTATTACTGAATATGTATATATTTTTTGTGTGATACATAATCATGATAGCAATACGGGTCATAAACCCATATTGACCTACTCTAGGAGGAATATGAGAAAGGAACCGAACATGGGCCACAAACCCATGTTAACTTACTCCAGGAGAAAGACTAAGAAAGCTAGTGCCTCAGGGAATGATGCATCAGCTAACGGTTCGGGGATGAGTTTGTTAGAATTGGTTGGAGGAGAGAGAAACGAATCTAGAGCAGAGGGAGGTTATGTAAGGGAATCGGGTAGTATAGGAGAATAGTTTTTCTTCTTTTGTTTTCTCAGCTATTAAGCTTGAGGGGCCATTGCTGGCTGGGGAGCTTTAGCTCTTGTAGTTACTTACGATATCCCTACTAAATATCAATAAAACCCTTTCCTATCATCCATTTGCTTATCATTGGTGCTTTCATTGAGAGAGCCCCGATTGTATGCAAACGAGAATGGCGTCACAGAAGTGGGAAGCAATAGATGCACGCATGGTGGCGGTAGACACAAAACTGTTGGACCATACGGTCCAACTAGGGACCTTACATAAAGGCGTCGACAACTTCTCCAGAGTGTTGGCAGCGATGCACGCAAAAATGCATGAGGGGTTCCAACGACAGACTGAAACCCGATCACCAGAGATTGGGTCTAAGTCCGTCGATCGAGGTAAGTCGGTACAGACTGTTGCTGAAGGAAGCGGGGTCACCTTCCAGTCGACGGAAGAATACCAGCTCAGAGCAAAAAGAGTAGAGCTCCCTCCATTCCAAGGTGATGACCCGGTAGGATGGGTATCTCGTGCGGAAGTCTATTTCACTGTATAGGACACCCCACCAGAACTTCGCGTACTGCTGGCTCAGATAAGCATGGAAGGTATGACGTGGCACTGGTTCAAGGTCCTCCTGGCGTCGAATCCAGAGCTGGACTGGGAGACCTTCAAACGGGCTTTGTTCGATCGGTATGGAGATCACTACGTCAGAAATCTGTTTTCTCAGTTGAAGGTATTGAAACAGCGAGGAACAGTGGATGAATATGTGGAAAACTTTGAGATGTTGATGGCTCAGGTTCCATCTCTTCCAGAGGATCAATATATGGGTTTGTTCTTGGGGGGACTAAGAGAGGATATAAGGTTGGAAGTTCTGGCTTTGAATCCTTATTCCCTCTATAAGATGATATCTGTAGCGCGTGCGGTGGAGCGAAAATTGAAGCAGTCGGTAGGCTCAAAACAATCGACCGGATGGAAACCCATGGATGCTTAGAAATTCGAGTCCTCCAATTTGACCAAGGGTGGTCGCAGTTGGAATGGTGTGAGATACAACCAGGTTCAACCACCCACGCATCCGCCTAGTGGAGTCGAGTGCGGACCCCGTGTGGACAGGACTGTGCTTGGACAGCAAAAGGGAACCCGAAACCTCTCTTATCAGGAGTTGATGGACCGTAGGTCTAAGGGATTATGTTTTAAACGCGGACAAAACTACAGCCCAACCCATGTTTGCCCTGACAAGCATTTGAGATTGTTGATTTGGGAAGGGGAAGACGAAGGGGAGAAACTTCCTGTGGAAATAGGAGATAGAGAGGAGACCGAAACTGATGAGGCATGGGAAATGGTGTGTTAGGTAGGCGAGTATGGGGGGATTGTTCAATCTAAGACTCCTAAATTCGGGGGCCAGTTGGCTGGAGTTCCAATCTTGCTCCTCATAGACAGTGGAGCAAGTCATAACTACCTTTTATAGGAATTAGGGGCTAATTTGGGACTGCATGTCATTCCCATTGAAGCATATGGAGTGAAACTGGGTAATGGCACAAAGTGTTTTTCCCAAGGACGGTGTAAAGGAATTGTGGTGTTAGTAGATAACGTGGAGTTGCAAATTGATGAATATATTTTGCAGCTGGGAGGAATAGATTTGATCTTGGGTGCGGAATGGCTGGAAACTTTAGGAGACGTGAGGGCAGATTTTAAGCAGAAGACAATGAGTTGGGGTTTCGAACAGGGCAAAGAAGTAACCACATTGAGAGGGCAAGGCTTTAAGCAATCCCAACAAATTTCTGCCTTGCAAGGGGTACTCCATTCAATTGTGATGGAGGTTCAGGATGAGTAGCAAGGGTGTGAGGTTAATGTGCTTGTGTCGGAGGCCAGTCCTACACTAATTCCAGCCCAAATTCAGGAGCTAACTTCTGTCCTACATTCAAACCGAATGGTGTTCCAGGAACCGAGAGGTCTTCCTCCCTCGCGGAATCACGATCATGCCATTACTTTATACACTGGGTCCAATCTAGTAAGTGTATGTCCTTATAGGTATGCCTACCACTATAAGGATGAGATTAAAAAGCAAGTTAGGGGAATTAGGTGCGATCAGACACAACATCAGCCCATTTTCCAGCCCAGTAATTCTAGTTAAGAAGAAAGACAATTCCTGAAGAATCTGTGTGGATTACCGTGCCTTAAACAGGGTAACCATCCCTGACAAGTTTCCAATTCCCACTATTAATGAGCTTATTGATGAATTGCATGGTTCCAAGTATTTTTCTAAGATTGATTTGAAGTCCAGTTTTCATCAAATACGAATTAAGGCAGAAGATATTCATAAAACAACCTTTCGAACTCATGAAGGCCACTACGAATATTTAGTTATGCCTTTTGACCTTATGAATGCCCCATCCACCTTTCAATCTACCATGAATTCGGTATTTAGACCACTTCTAAGGAAAAGTGTACTGGTGTTTTTTGATGATATCTTGATCTATAGCAGCAGTTGGCAACAACACCTCAACCATTTGGAACAAGTTCTGCAGCTGTTAATTCAACACCATTTCTTTGCAAATAGAAAGAAGTGCTTATTCGGTCAACATTCCATTGAGTATCTAGGACATGTTATTTCGGTAGAAGGTGTGGCAATGGGCCCTGTTAAGATACAATGTGTTAAAGATTGGCCTATACCTAAAAATGTTACGGGGGTGAGAGGGTTCCTCGGTCTCACTGGATACTACCGCAAGTTTATCAAAGACTATGGGAAAATCGCTCAGCCACTCACAGAACTCACAAAAAAGAAAACTTCTCTTGGGGTCCAGCAGCTCAAGAAGCCTTTGATAGATTGAAGAACTGTTTGACTTCTTTTCCGGTCCTCACTTTACTAGATTTCTCCAAGGAATTTACTGTGGAGTGTGATGCTTCTGGTTTTGGGTTGGGGGCTGTCCTTATATAGGAAAATAAACCCATTGCATATTTCAGCAAGGCCTTATCTTCCACTGCCTGTCCAAGTCTGTGTATAAGAAGGAAATTATGGCTTTAGTGCGAGCCATACAGCATTGGAGGCATTACCTTTTAGGAAGATCCTTTAAGGTATATGCAGACCACAAGACATTAAAACACCTCTTGCAGTAGCGATTAAATACCCCCGATCAACATCACTGGCTGTCCAAGCTGATGGGTTTCCGATTTGAAGTCTTCTATAATCCAGGTCTAGAAAACAAGGCAGCAGATTCCTTATCACGTGTATCCGTGGATCCAAAACTCCACTACCTTGTTTCATCACCTACTTGGGTCGATTCTGCTAAGGTATAAGAAGAATATCAGAGTGACCCATGGTTGACAGAAATTCTGCAGACAGTCCAAGCTAATCCTCCATCCGAAACAGAATTTCACTTATTGGGAGGGGCGTTGTTCAAGGGAAACAGGTTGGTTTTATCTCAATCCTCCTCCCTTATTCCAGTTTTCTTGCAAGAATTTCATTCTACCCCAACAGGGGGACACTCCGGATTTACTAAGACTTATAAGAGGATAGTCGGTTGTTTGTTTTGGGCTGGAATGCATAAATAGATTCTGCAGTTTGTGAGGGAATGTGAGGTGTGCCAATGACGCAAGTATCAAACCCTCGCCCCGGCTGGGTTACTTCAACCTCTCCCTATTCTCAATTCAGTTTGGGAAGACATTTCAATGGACTTTATAACGGGATTGCCAAAAAGCCAAGGGTTTGAAGTCATCATGGTAGTAGTGAACAGATTATTAAAGTATGCACATTTTGTCCCTCTCAAACACCCTTTTACTGCCAAGTCTGTAGTTGATTATTTTGTTAAGGAGGTGGTTAGACTACATGGAATCCCAAAAATAATTGTAAGTGATCGGGATCCAATCTTTGTTAGTAATTTTTGGAGAGAGCTTTGGAGATTGCAAGGAACGGTCCTTCGGATGAGTATTTCTTATCATCTAGAAACAGATGGACAAACCGAGGTGGTCAATAGGTGCCTTGAGACTGACCTCCGATGTTTTGTTTCTGAGCAACCAAAACAGTGGCATAATTGGCTTTCTTGGGCCGAATTTTGGTATAATACTACTTATCACTCCGCAACCGCAACAACCCCATTCGAGGTAGTGTACGGTCGTCCTCCTCCTAAGGTTCCTCACTTCCTTCTTGGGGAATCTTTAATTGATGCTTTGAATGGCGTGTTGGTTGATAGAGATGAGGCTTTGAGGCAGCTTAAGTACCCTCTTGCTAGGGCTCAACAAGTTATGAAATCCGTGGCTGATGCTAAACGAAGGGATGCTCAGCTGGAAGTAGGAGATTGGGTCTATGTCAAGCTTAGGCCTCACTGATAAACATCAGTGGCACGACGAATCTGTCCTAAACTTTCAGCTCGGTTTTATAGACCTTTTCAGGTAATAGCTAAGGTAGGAGCTATGGCCTATAAGTTGGCTCTTCCAGACACTGCCCGAGTTCACCCGATGTTCCACATTTCTCAGCTGAAACGTGTTATAGGCAACCGTGTGCCTGAGCCAACTCTTCCTTCGGGTCTCGAGGTTGACTCATCCGAGCCAATTGCTCCTGAAGCAATCCTGACTGAATGCACTGTCTAGAAGAATCATGAGGAGATTGTTGAGTGGCTTGTGCTTTGGAAAGGTAAGCCAATTGAAGAAGCATCCTGGACAGCTGCTGCACAACTGAAACAACAATATCCTTCCTTCTGCCTTGAGGACAAGGCAGATTTCACAGGGGGCGGAATTGATAGCAATACGGGTCATAAACCCATATTGACCTACTCTAGGAGGAATAGGAGAAAGGAACCGATCATGGGCCACAAACCCATGTTAACTTACTCCAGGAGAAAGACTAAGAAAGCTAGTGCCTCAGGGAATGATGAGTCAGCTAACGGTTAGGGAATGAGTTTGTTAGAATTGGTTGGAGTAGAGAGAAACGAATCTAGAGCAGAGGGAGGCTATGTAAGGGAATCGGGTAGTACAGGAGAATAGCTTTTCATCTTTTGTTTTCTTAGCTATTAAGCTTGAGGGGCCATTGCTGGCTGGGGAGCTTTAGCTCTTGTAGTTACTTACGATATCCCTACTAAATATCAATAAAACCCTTTCCTATCATCCATTTGCTTATCAAATCATAATCCTTATTTATAGGAAAGAATGATATAAAGTTGTCCTCAGTGGTCTCTGTGTCTATGGATGTGGCCCCTGTAGCCAAACTAACGCGCACCACAGAATTGAAAAATTGTTCGGATCCAAGGAAAGAAGAAGAAGATAGATTCGAATTAACTAAATTAAATCTGATACGCAGGGTTTCAAATTTATCTACTAGACCTCACGAAGAACTTGTCTCGAGCAACCTAGATAACGGGTAAAGAACAAACCAAGAAAGTTGTTTAGGA
>JANQAP020000603.1:445932-467205 GCA_026874005.2 Erythroxylum coriaceum | reverse complement strand
TACTTATTGAAAATAAGTACTTATCATTTCAGCAGGTTGATTTCAGCAGGTTATCAACCGCCACCGCTCCCCCAAACCAAGCCTAAATATTGTACAGGAGATTAAAATAAAATTATTTACTTTATTTAATTCATAACATTAATTATTTTTAAAATTTATTTATTATTTGATTTTTATCAGTAATAAGGTGTAACTATATTACATTAACAATTTAAAAAAAAAATAGAAATCAGAATTCAGAAGTAGAAAACGAAAATTAAAAACCAGTGAAGCCAAACATAATTGGACTTTTTAAGAACTTATCAAGTTGGCTGGGTTTTGAAAATTTGAGCTGGGGTTTTTGGACCTTTTGGTGTTTATCAACCTTGTTTGTTTAATTTTCTTTATCCCTTTCTAATGTTTGCTTAAGTGTATCATGTAACACCTGTTAGACATTATTTTAGAAATCTTGAAGGAAAATGACTCTTTGATGGTAACATGAACCACTCTAGCTTTGCAGGTTTCCTCAGTCAATGTGTATTACCTGCTAGCAAATGACACTGTTGACGACATTATATGGTATGATCATCCGAATTGATAGTAATCCTGTTTCCTTGAATTTATGATGGTCAATAAAGTAATTAAAATCTATCATCTTTAGGGATGTGGTCCAAAGTAAGTTGGAGAACTTGGGACAGGTAATGCATTTCCTCTCCCACCACTGTATTAATTTTTTGTGCCTGCCTTTGTGACTGGAGTAGATGGTTTAGAATTCGCATTCAAAGTATCTGACAGAATGTAATGGGGGTTTGAGATTTAATTTTAGAAGGCTGTGTTATTGGTAGTATTGCTAAAACTAAGGTTCAATTCTGTTATTTGCGTTTGAGATTTAATTTTAGAAGGCTGTGTCATTGGTAGTATGCATCTTGCTAAAACTACGGTTCAAATTGAGTTCAAGCACCGTTTTCAATCATCAAACTAAGGTTCAGTTCTGATGTGAAGAGACAGAAATGAAATGGATCTTTTCCTTCACTCTATTATGTCAATCAACTGTCTAAACTACAAATATTATGACTAATTGATGACGGTCATACACTCCTTCACTCCTTTGAACCAAATTCTTCAAGATGCATTGGAAGTCAAGCTTTTGAAAATAAAATTGTAAATTTTCAATATGTTGAAACTTCCAATTGAATGGAAAGAAGACTCAATACAACGAAAAGAACTGATTCTGAGCAGTAAACATGACGGTACTGTTCACCTTGTAGCGCCTTTTCCAATCTTCACGCAAGAAGGCAAAAAATTGTAAAACCTTCATTCAATAATTATTACGGCACCTCATTATTTTGAATTTTCAATCTTATAAAATTTAGATTTAGGCTTTATATGTTTCACATTTATTTAATATACATTAATAAAATTATTTTTAAGTGGTAATTAACATTAGCCATGCAGTGAATAGTGGCATAGGTAAAATGATAAGTGAGCATGCATTCTTTTCTTTGTTTTTGTTTTGGTGATCTGTTTTCTTCCAAAAACCAAAACCTGTTTTTCCAGCATCCAATGGCAGATTTCACATTTCTGTGGTAACTTATAGTTTTGTATGTGGTGACTTCATCCTTTCTTGATCATTGACCGCTAAATTTTTGTTGTAATTAGGTTCTTGATGGTCAAGAGAATACCATGGATGTTTCAACCAGCCAAATGACTGCAAGGCAGAAGACACTTGACACATATATGAAGCGCTGCAGCAACATTGCTGACTCTGAATGCCAGTCCAAGTTCAAATTCCCCAGGCACTGAGTGATTTACAGGAGAAAAAGGTGGTGTTCCTACTCTCTTAATTCACATGCATTGCTGCTGCATAGGCAGGTTTGGAGCTTGTCATCTTGAAATATTGGAGCACACTGTGTGAATCAGTTGAAGCCATTTGCAGGATGACTTTTACTAGTGTTGACGGATATATGCAGGTTTTCTAGATAGTTACAACGCCAATGGAGGTACCAGTTCATGTTTCCTCGGAAAAGGAAGAAAATGTGCTCAGTTGATGATAGAGTTAACAAATGTAACTGCTGTGCAATACTACTAAAGCATTTTGTTCAATGTTATTGGTCCTGTACATAATTTTAAATCATGGGTTTGAAGACTGATGTTCGTTCTAAGTTTTTATCAATTTGAGTTATTGTCATTGCCTTTGATTTTTTGTTCAATAATTTTCCTTTTGGATGGAACTAAAGGGTTATGCTGTGAATGGTGGGATGTTATTGAGTTTTCTTCTATTGCTTCAAAGGTGAAAACTTTCGGGAAGATAGAGATGAAGAGATTCATGGTCTTTTTGCATCAAATGAGAAATAGGATGGCGTGTAACCTAAATAATTGCACGCTTTAGTTGCTGTTTGCTCCGTATGTTTTGATTGCTTGTTTAACAGATGTACACTAACCCTATTTTTATTTTATACACAAAAGGAAAAGATAAGAAAATTTAAGATATTCTTATTTCAACTGATGTTTAACAGAAGTTATAAGAGATGCATTCCATACTTCTTGAAGTTGAAATTTTGCTTGTTTTTATGCCTTTTAAATATTTATGCAATTGCCATTAATAGTTAGTAGATGAGTAGTCATAAAGGAGAGAATCAGAGGAACCAAATCCCTGGTATGAACTCTTATGTTTGGAAACACAACTTTTGTTAATTATTACAAAATTAAACGAACCATATTTAACCACGCAATTATGCCAAACCTTAACAAGACAGATCGAAAGTTCTAAACCCCCGGCCCTGGAAAATACTCTTCATAAAAAGGAGATATCTTATTAATATTAATCCTGTCCATCTTCAAAAACAGGAAGAATAAAACTGTCTCTGAAGAAATCAACGCAGCAGCTATGATTCGCATAGGCAACGCTTTGGTTGCTGTTATAAACTCCATGGATATTTCAACCATCCAAACGAGGAGCAGTCCTGCAAAGCAAATGAAACGCTACAGCAACGTGGATGACTCTGCAGGCACTGAGCAGTCTGAAGTAGAACAGGTGGTTTTTCCTACTCTCTTCATTCACATGCATTGCTGCTGCACTGGGAGACTTGGAGCCTGTCATGTTGAAATATTGAAGCACATTGATGGACCAGTTGAAACTGTTTGCACTTTGCAGGGTGGACTTTTACTAGCTTCGTCAGATATGTGCAAGCCTTCTGGACAGTTATAACTAGATGCAGTGGTGCCATGTCAATAACTAGATATTGCATGACAGGAAGTTAGCTTGTATAGCTCAGCTGAAAACCCACCAGCGGATGTTTGTTGCTTAGATTCAATATAGGGACTTGTTTTGGTTTTATATTTCTACCCCGCAGTATGTCCATGGGAAACGATATTAAAACGATGAAAGCTGCCATCTCCGGCCCTTCCTTTCCTTTTCATGCTAAGGTATTTCAAAATATTTTAACGTGATTGGTGATGAATCTCATGCCTAAGAGTTGAATCAAAATGGCAACACAAGATTTGTGCATTATATTATTAAAATCCATTCTAAATATTTCTGCCTGCATTATGTGCAAGGGAAACATACAAGATTCATAGCGACCCCTCCTTACTGTAAAATGTTTATTTGCTCAAATTTCAGATGAAGTATGTACAATTCATGATGGGGAAGATGTCAACTTTTAACTGTTGACTGTTGACTGTTGAAATTAAACCTGGCTATATATATGTTAACATCAGAACTTGACATATTGTTTAATAGCCGATTCTCTGTGTATTCTTCGGATGGCTTCTCATCACGATGTTACCGCAGCCAATAATTCTCTACTTCGTACCAGATGTCCAGAAACACGAACACGCCGTCTCATCTCTTCAAAAGCGCACAATGTCTCTGTATCAAGGCCTCCAGCAAACTGCAACAATACAGCAGAGTACTTGGTAACTGAGTACATAATTGACAACCAAAGTTGTAAATATAGCTGACCAGTATGATTACCTGGTGAGCCCTGTATATAAAATGCACACCTTCAAGAAGCAAACATTCTTGACTTGATTCTTTATCTGAATTATGGGTCTGTTCAACCTCCACTTTTACTCGATTCATGTACATCTTTGCAAGCTTGAGAGAACCCTGCTTTATCTGCATCAAATTACACATAGGTCTTCAGTTCATGGCAAGCCTAGAAGATTCATTATTATTTGTAAGCAGCAACATCGAAATTGTCTTTCACTTCGAACATTATAGCATTAACAAGTGACAGGGAGAAAAAAGATATGAAAGCTACAGTAGGAGTTGATATAGCTGGTGAAAAAGTATCATATTGTGAAGGAACGCAGCACCTTACTCATAATTCCAGAATCAAGCATCCAATCCGTTGGAACTTTTAAATCTTGATAGGACCGCATAACTGAGTTACGAAGTTTAACCAGCCTTTGGATGCTTTTCTCCGATCTGACAGACAGAAAATAAGACAACTCAAACGGGACACATTTAGATAAGTAATGCATTAAATTACAGAAACTGTACTCTTTACTTGTCAAGTAATAAAACCATCTTTTTCAAAGCAGTTCCACAAGGAATGTTCTCATCATCTTCGTAGGATGATATCTCATTTTCTACTAGTTTGAGCCCACGATATTCAATAGCAGCTTCTCTAATGGCATCGGCCTTTCTCTCTGGCCACTTAAAATGCTTTAACACAGCCCGTTCATCAGCCTGTCCAACACAGGATATATGTCATGAATAATCCACAACAATCTAGAGAAATAGTCTAACCTTTGTCCCCAAAATATCTGACAGTATGCTTTTCTTCTTTCATGGAGCAAAATTCTTACGCCTTTAGTGGGGATTCTCATGAAAATTGTAGTAGAATAGTATGATTAGTTTGATTTTCATGTTAAATTAAATTATTGCAACAAAACACATCTATCATAAGCCTTCTAAAGCAACCATGATCCTTGTTGTAATATGTCCAAGGGAATCAGATAGAGCGATTACCCATATACAAAATCACATTCGGACATGCTATCCTTCAGCTAGTTCAAAAGATTTCACCGTCATGAAGGGTGAGACGGACCCTGAGATAGGTCATTTCCAACATGGGACAACTGGCCATCGCCATCATGTCCAGGAAAACATGACAGGATTCTTGAGCTTACATTCACAAATTCCTAAATTTCTTATTATTTATTTTGCTGGTAAATGAGGACATCGGCCAGCTATGTAACTGTAAGTAATGGCCTAAATAAGAACAAGAAATAGCTTTTGCAGGAAGCCGGAGTAAACTCTGAAGTAATCATGTTGATGTATAGTGATATTAGCATTTCAAGTTAAATCGACACAACAATTTAACAGTTTTGATTATAACTGAAATTTTTTGTGTGGAAATTGTATATGGGTTGCATTTAACATTTCTGTAGCAGCAATAAAATCTTGAGGAACTTGAGAATATATCTGATCAGAAACTTGAAAGTTAAATGACTTGGAAGGGCTCTGGAAATTACCAAGGTTGAGAGTTCGGTATCAACCCAATCCGTGAATTTGAGGACATCTTCAATATCTGTATAAGCAGCAGCCAGTACCTTGTGGATAAGGCCATTGATGAAATCACCCTTCTTTTTTATATCTTCTTTTATCTGAAAATTTCATCAGTTGACAACAGTTTGAAGTCGAGAGGATAGGGGAAAGAAGTATGGGAAATAAACAGTAACAAAGATCTTAATTTGCTTACAGCCAACAGATGTGCAGAACGATTTTGTATCTCTCTAACAATACTGCTGTGCACAGTCATTGCAGGAGGTTTATACTGAGTCCCTAGTCTTGCGGTATCTCTTCCCTCTTCATGGTTTCTTAAAGAGTGATATAATTCTACAACTGCTGGAGCTTTTGGAGCAGAAAGTGCTTTGGCTGTGGGTCGCAACGGAGGTGGTGGTGGTGGAGGCCGTGGCAAGGAGCAATTTACTGTAACTTGTCTTTCTACAACACCAGTTTTGGGCAATAGCTGTGGTGCAGATGGCGGAAGATGAGCTTGAACAGTATTCTTGGGGCCATTGATTACCTCCCTATTAACCGTGGAGTGTTGCAATTTGTTGGCAATTAGTTTCTGAATGTCCTTAAATTTGGGGTTCTGACACTCTCCTGTTAATGATTGCTGGTAGTAGAATAATGTTTCATTCATGTTATCAGTCATTCAAGAACTGATCTTGTGTTGAAACATGTATAAAGTCTTGATTTTTTTTAACCTATGACAAACTTAATCTCTACAAAACATATTACGAATAAATTATGCCAAAATAAAAGATTGGAATTTGAAGAGGAAGTAGTTGAAAAGACAAACTTAGACCAAACCTGGTTAGAAGATTGAGGTGTAGGTTGAAGAGCAGCAAGATCCTGAAGGAGCTTCTTGTTGAGGGAGTCAAGTTGGAAATTCAAGGCATGAGCTTTATCCAACTCGGCCTTGAGAGCCAAAACCTGAGATTGTAAATCTTGAATCAGAGCGTGGTTGGATTGAAGCTTCTCCAACAAATCTTCCTTGTTATTACTTTCTTCTTGATTTCTCCTATTACTTTTCGAAGTGGAAGAATGTAGCGGTGCATGCAGCTGCCTTCTTGGCTTAGAAAATTGCTCCACAATAAGCGGACGGTTGACAGAGGGATAAGCAACCTGAGATCCCGCCACCTCCTGTTCTCCAGATTTTGACTTGTTAGGGCTCAGCAGCTGAGACCTTCTGGCCTTTGATGAGCAGTCTTTGCTGTTATTATTGGACAAATCTGGAGAAGGGACAGATTTGGGTCTAGTTTTGTTGTTAGCAGCAGTAACTTGGGGTTTGGTTGACAGCTGCTCCTTGCTAATCCTAGAGTTGGCCACTCTACATCGAGATGGGGTCGACGTAGATTGAGACTGAGACTGAGACTGAGACATGGTCCAGAAGAAGAAGAAGAAGATGAAGATGATGATGATGGGTGGGTTGCCTTTGCGATTGCAATTTATCTGAAAGAGAGAAACAAAGGGTGTGGTGTTCCTTTTTATGTGTATAACTGCTTAACAAAGATAACACAAAGAAGAACAATCTCTGCCAAATATTATCAAAAGACCAAACTTCCATAAAAACAAAACACCGGTACAAAGTACAGGCATTGGAATGTTTTTTTGTGTTATGTGTGTATGTTTTGTTTTGTCTATCTATGGGCTCCAGTTCAGACCAGCGTTCGACTTCTTCATCATCATGATTGATTGTTCTGTAACGTATAATTTTATGCCACCACCACTTCTAAAGAAATCAGTTGGAGATCCAAGAAATTGGATTTGATTACTACTAACTATTTCACCTGAGCCGCTAAGCAAATCATAAGGAAAGGAAGTGGACGACCCCACCAATACCCTTCAAGTGCACACTTGACTCATTTTGATTTGGAATTGATGGCCTGCCTAATAGTTGGCCTGAGTTGATTTATATATAAAACAGTTTGAAGTTGAAGAATCTGAAAAGAGTTAGCTTTTGTGATTAGACAGCAAAACCAAAAGCCATGCAAGTTGTAACATGCAGCAGAGCTTAAAATCTAGTCAATTACCATTTCAGATTCAATCAAACATATAAAATGGGAATGGCAACAACAAACAAGCTAGGGATGTAATATGTATTTACTACTACTAGGCCTTGGTTTGATAGGGTTGCTCGTGAGTTTATTTGAATGGCCATGTGATGGCGGATGGATGCATTGATAGTTATCGTATAATCCTTCATTCTTATCTTATTTCATGAGAGCAAGTGATTTGAACCTCATTTCTACCGCATTCGGTAATTTCTGTCACATATGTATAATGCTTGTACACTTGCCTTTGATTAGATCACACGTTCACCTTCAGGACAATATCAAGTATTCTTTAGATTTGTACTATTTCTTGATTTATTATTTAGCTATGATATATTACAAATGTATTCGCAGAGCAGAAAGCCGAAAGGTTCGGGTTCCTACTTCCTAGGCTAGGATTCATCATTATTTAGTTTGTTATGATTATGTAATGCCACGAGGGTTGCGTAAATCCCTTGATTGATGTTGATTAAAGCATCGTGATTCCCTTTCTCAGCAATCACTCCATTCTTAACCACTGCAATCAAATCTGCATTCTTCACTGTTGATAATCTGTGTGCCACAACTACTGTGCTTCTGTTCACCATTATCCTCTCCAAAGCCTCTTGAACTATTCTTTCAGATTCAGCATCTAGCGCACTGCTTGCTTCATCAAGTAGTAACACTTTGGGATTCTTCACTATTGCTCTTGCAATTGCAACTCTTTGCTTTTGTCCACCTGATAATTGTACTCCTCTTTCACCTACTATCGTATCATACCCCTGCAACTTGCTTCCAAATGCCTTGGTTACTACTCTCATCCGTACATTTTTCAAACTATATTACAATACTCTTTTACCTGTTGCATGGCGCTTGTGAAGTTGTGGGCATTTGCCAACTCTGCCGCTGCCAAAATCTCTGCCTCTGTTGCCTTTCCTTCCTTTCCATATGCAATATTCTCACGGATTGTGCCATTAAATAACACTGCTTCTTGACTAACTAGCCCCATCTGCTGCCTTAACCACTTGAGCTGTAGCTTCTTGATGTCAATTCCATCCAATGTGATGGTACCTGAATCAGGATCATAGAATCTCTGCAACAATGATACTGCTGTTGATTTTCCACATCCACTCTCCCCTACCAAAGCAACCGTCTGCTAAAATCAAAACCCTTTAGTTCCTTATTCTTACACACAATAAGATTGTAAAATGTATTAAAAAAAAAAAGAAAAGAGCACAAACACATTGAATTGAAAGCTATTATTGACCTTGCCATGCTGAATGTACAAGCTTAAATCCCTGAATATCTCAACACCAGGTCTTGTGGGATATCTGAAGCTGACGTGAAGAAATTCAATCTCTCCTTTGAGATTTTCTATTGTTGTTCCCGAACCTTCGCTAGAGTCGATTTTTGATTTTCGTTCAAGAATTGGAAAGATTGAAGCAGTAGCAGTCTTTGCTTTAGTGGCATCGGGAACAAGGGAGCCTGATTGAGAAATTCCAATAGCTGCTAAACTGAGAGCAAAAAATACCTGTACCAGACCAGGACAAGGAAAAAGAAAACTTAACCTCCAATTGTGGTACTCTCGAGTACTTTTCTTTGTGCAGAATGCTAACCTGGAAAACATCATCAAATGAGGCATCACCAGCTTCAACAAGTCGAGCTCCAGCATAAAAACTAATGGCATATACAGAGAAAAGCGTAAAGAAGGATATTCCATAGCCTATACCACTGATCAGCCCTTCTCTCATACCTTTCCTCAAAGGGCCTTCACATTTTTTTTCATAAAGCTCCATCACCTTCTCCTCAGCACAGAAAGAAGCAACTGTTCTTATGTTCCCTACTGCATCATTGGCAATTTGACTTGCTTCCTCATACATCTTCTGCAACCATTTCCTTCTTCATCAGTTACATCACATGTATGATATTGAGATCTATACGCAAGAAATTATCAGAAGTAGCACATATCGAGGATGATCCGAATTTTGCTTCAAGTTCAAACAGAACAAGCATAGATGAAGTATCATATATAGTCTCGTAGGCAGTAAAGTTCTAGTCCTGGTACTGACCTGCGTATCTCTGCTAAAACCTTTGATGGACTTCATTTGTACATATGAATTTACACCTAAAAGTGGCAGCAAGATGATGACTATTAAAGACAGTTCCCAGTTGGCTTCAAAAGCAATAACCATGCCAGCAGCTGCTGTCGCCATATTTTGAACAAGTAGACCAAGTGCGTCCCCAACCAGACTTCTTACTGAAGCTGCATCTACAGAAAGCCTTGCTCCAATAGCACCACTCGAATGCTCAACGTCATCAAACCAGCTGATTTCCATGTACACCACCTTCTCAAAGCACATGGATCGGATTCGGTTTATCAACTTACACCCGGCCACAGCAAAGAAGTATGATCTTAATGGATTCATTAACATCGATATCAATCCAATACCAAAGAATACTAATGCCCAGATTCTAGCATCTTTCTGGAGTTTATTTGGTGGCTCAAAGAGAGTTTTTATCATTCGAGAGACAACTACTCCAAATACAGGTAGCAGTATAGCACAGGCTACTGCAGAGGCAGTCCCCAGAAGTAAAACTGGGATCTCTGGTTTGTTGAGGTAGGCTAGCCTATAAAGTGGGACTTCTGCAGATTGTTTTGATGATGCTGAGCAAAGAGTATGGGGTTTTTCAGGTGCTGTCTCCGGAGGCTCTATACCAGTGGGCACACCGAATGGAAGTGAGAATGAATGACGACTACTGTTTCCAATTCCAGATGACTCCCGGCTCAAGGATCGTAGTAATGAAAATCGCTGACTTGATTGTCTTCCAGAGTCCACAGTGATTTCTGCCTTGTCGTCACCAATGTTAACATTGCTTTTTGACGCACTATTTATCTCCTGCAACTTTATAAGCTGGCTATATGCCCCCTCAGGATCCTTGGTTAGATCAGAGTGTGAACCTGTTGGAGTTGGATTCTGATAACATATTAGGAGCGGATGTTAAGAAAACTAATAAAAAACAAGAGATTGATGCCTGAGAGGCTGAAGCATTAAAATTTGAGAAGCCATTAAAAAAGTTAATACCCTTCTGAACAATTTTTCCATGAAGGAGAACAGCAATAGTATCTGCATTCCTTACAGTACTTAAGCGATGGGCTACAATCACGGTTGTTCGGTTGACCATGACCCTGTCCAACGCCTCTTGCAAAACTCTTTCAGATTCTGTATCAAGTGCACTTGTGGCCTCATCAAGAAGCAATATTCTTGGATCTTTAAGAATTGCTCTAGCTACAGCAATTCTTTGTTTTTGGCCACCTGAGAGTTGAGTACCACGCTCCCCAACCATAGTCTCTATACCCTAATTAATATAACAAATACATAAATGAGTAATAAGATCAAACAGATACGATTCAAGATATGTTTTCATTTTCTTTTCTGATTGTTTTGTTCTTATTACTATTCGAACCTGGGGCAGTTTGTCAATAAACTTAGCAGCGTTGGCAAGTTCAGCAGCCGCTTTAATTTCATCAGCAGTTGCCCCATCCTTGCCGTAAGCAATATTGTCTTTGATGCTACAAGTGAACAGAACAGGTTCTTGACTCACTAGGCTTATTTTCTGTCTGAACCATTTAAGTTGAAAATCCTTGAGGTTAATACCATCTATTAGAACTTCTCCATCCTGGGGATCGTAAAATCTCTCAATCAAACTGATAACTGTTGATTTGCCACTTCCACTTTCTCCAACCAAAGCTGCAGTTGTACCACTAGGAATTGAAAGACAGAATCCATTAAATATTCGCTCTTGTGGTCTTGCAGGATAGCTAAAATAGATGTCTTTTAATTCAATAGCCCCTTGAATTCCATCTAATATCCGTCCACTGGTTTCATAAACATCGATCTGAGGCTTCCTATCAATTGTCTCAAACATTTTAAACGCTGCAGCTTGCCCAGCAGCGAATGCACTTAGGCAAGGAGATGCCTGTCCTAGTGACCTGGAAGTGATAAAGAGTCAAAAAATGGTCTGGTTATGATTCAGTACATTTGGTTTTCAAGAAACAGAATCCAACTTACATGGATCCGGTTAACACTGCAAAAATAATGTTCATGACATCCCCTCCTTTATATCCTTCATTAGAAACCATCTTGGCACCAAACCATATAGCCAAGCCATAGGTGGAGTAGACAACAAAAGAAACCACCCCAAAACCCAATCCTGCAGCCAAACCTTCGTTCACGCCAGATTTATAAGCTTTTATCAGAGAACTGTTGTACGAATCTACAGCTTGCTTCTCCCCCGTAAATGATGCAACCTGTGATGCAAATTTGTTATAAGTTGACAGAGTTAATGAAGTGTAAACATGATGCAAATTTGTTACGAGTAGGAGCCTGTGCCTACAGTTCGAATGGAACCGATTGTCTGTTCTACTACAGTTGATGCAAGTGAATAAGCAGTTTGTCCTCTGGATGCCAACTTAGATATGATAAGGGCCACTGCAGCACCAGAGAGGATAAGAAGAGGAAGAGAAGACAGCATTACAAGGGTAAGTTTCCACCCCCTGGTAAATGCTATGACAAATCCTGCAATAAATGTTGCAATTTGCTGCAGAAATTTCCCAACCTGCAATGAAAATTTAGCAAGAAACAGGCTTAATGTCTCAGATAACTGGAAGTCAAAGAAAAGATATGGTGCGGTAGCAAGATAATACGTTCTCGCCGATGGCATCCTGAATAAGAACAGTGTCACCAGACATCCTCCCTACGATTTCCCCCGTGTTAATTTCCTTATCGAAGAAGCCAACTTCTTGCCTCAACATTGTCTTCAAGTATAAACGCCTTATTCTTGCAGCCTGTCTCTCTCCAGTGACCATCCAGCAAGCCACCTCTAATAAAGAAAGCAATATCAGAATTAAGGAACAACAGCTCTTGAAGTAATGAGTTGAGAATACAATTTACTTACGAAGAAATGCCGCGACACTAGCTCCCAGAGCCAAGTACACAAACCTTAAGCACACCTGCGATGCAAGGAAGATTAGTATAGTCCATTATTAAGTTGTGGAGCAAACACCAAGAGGTTGATGTACGATTTCGGGGATAGAAGTTGTTGAATATTGATCAAACTAAGAGGGATATAGGATTTAGTAGCGGAATACCTTGGAAACTTGATGAACCAAATAATTGCCGTCTGCATTATCTCCGAAAGCATTTATGACATCTCCAAATATTAGGGTCATGAGGGGCATGCAAAGTCCATTTCCAGCCGCACCAACTGTGCCTAAAATCATTAACATGTAATCTGTGGCATCGGCAAAGGTGAAAAGCTGGTAATATGCCACTTTGTTCTTGCTAGACTCTTGTTTCTTGTCAATATTATCTGAAGCCTTCTGTAGGTCCAGATTTTGAGAATGGTTGGCTGATTCTTGACAGCCAGTTTCCTTAACCATCATGTTCCCTGCAACTTGGTCATGGATGAATTGATACTGTTCAGTGACCGGGGACTATAAATAGTAAGAATAATGAGTAGCAACTAGTTCAAACCACTCATCAAGACAAATATAAGTTGTTGTCATGCATTTTACTTAGCTAACTATGTAATTATTAGCCATAGGTAGTGATTTGTGAGAATGAGCACTTACGCAGGCAGGCAGGCAGGATCATACACTAGTATTCTTCTTAACTCAACTGCAGGGAGTGTCTGCAATACAAGTGAATAATTTTGCATTTTATAAGACAAATATAAGTTGTTTTCATGCATTTTATTATTTAAGATATGGCTATAAAATATATAGAGAGAGCTAACTGCTGCCAATTTGTTTTGTTTTTAAAAGGGTCAGGGGGATCGCAAGATACAGGTGATGTAACATTCCAACAAATAATGACATCTGGGGATTTTACCTGACGACTTGCATTGATGCTGCTGTATAATATATAATAAGAAAATTTCTCTTAAGATGTTGGAGTTGTTAGGCATTACATGTGAATGAGGAGGTGATGCTCAAGCAATGAAGCCAGCAAGCACCAGCATTAATATTTTGTCTTATTATAATTGTATTATTGAATGTATATACATATGTACGAAGGAAAGGAAAGGAATATTGACTGAATTGATGATGAAACTAACTCAAGAGCTTAAGATGAAAACAGATCGACAAAAAAAGAAAATGGAAGAGACAAAGGGCAGGGCAGCAGGGGACAATCAATGTACTTTGGACTTTGGAGGAATGGGAATGTATGTGGGCTGGGTCTATCTTCTTCTGCACTCTTTAAGCCCGTTGTTCTAAGTCCAGAAAAAGAAGAAGAAGAGAAAGGCAGGAAGCAGCACGTTGATCACAATTTCGTTCCTCAAAAAAAAAAAAAGAGTTGCCTTTTGCTTTTAATCTGTGTCACAGGTGAGATGACGATGACGATGATGTCCTTGTACCAAAATTTTGGGTCTACAACTTGTTTTCCAAAAGGAAACCCCCGCGGCGGTGCTCCACCACCGCCACCACCGCTGTCCATGTCTATGTCTCCTCCTAATGTTGTGATGAGGATGAGGAGGAGGAAGAAGAAGAAGAAGACTTTTCCTTGCTCTCCTTCCATATGGAAATGCAAATGCAATCTCGATGACTCTTCTTCCGCCTCTCCCAAACAGCCTTTCTCAATCACCCCCTCCTCTCAATACGACGTCGATTATTTGGGTCAGAGCACCAAGGGCGATTTGAATCTCAATTCCCACCACCAACTTCCCTCCTTCGGCATTGATGCTCGTCCGATTCAGGAGGTCGCTAAAATTGAGGCTCTTGAAGCTCAACTTTTACTTGCAAACTTGGGCATTCCTGTAAGCATTTCTTCTACGAATATTTTGAATTTACACCACAACTTTTTCTCTATTTTCACCCCCTGCTGCTCTGCATTCTTCATTTACAGAGTCCTTCATCAACAAGGGACTCTCCTCGTGGTATATTTTGTAGCCGTACTTTGAATCTCCGATCAATTAGTGCCATTGGTTATGACATGGACTACACTTTGATTCATTACAATGTCATGGTGAATCCCATTTCTTCCTATCTTACTAAAATTCGTTGCTATTGACTCCCGTTGATTTGGTTTAGTCATTAATCTGTATGTTACTGCTTCAGGCTTGGGAAGGCCGGGCTTATGATTATTGCATGGACAATTTGCGAAACATGGGTTTCCCTGTCGAAGGACTCGCTTTTGACCCCGACCTCGTTATAAGAGGTCTTGTCATAGACAAAGAGAATGGTAATTTGGTCAAAGCTGATCGTTTTGGTTATGTTCAGAGGGCTATGCATGGTACCAGGATGCTATCTACTCGAGCTGTCAGGTGTGCTTTTAACCTTTCCATTTTGATTCATCAAAGTTACCTAAAGCGTGTAGTACAATGTCATTGCACATGCATTGACATTATATTCACATATCTACGTATGAACCCTTAAGCAGGATGACGAAATTAAAAACCTTAGGAGGCTTTTTACTACAAGTTCCTTTTATCTGCACATAGTGCTAAATGAACCTCATAAACAACATTTATGCCTACCTGTGGATTCATATATTATCACTTGAATGAGTTGTATTGAATTTTATATTTGATCTGCTGTGTGGTGAAATTGGATAATATTTTCTATAGTGTTGCTTAACTTTCTATGCATTAAAGTGTGATGTATGGGAGGGAACTTGTGGATCTACGGAAAGAGAGCCGATGGGAGTTCTTGAATACACTATTCTCTGTTTCAGAAGCCGTGGCTTACATGCAGGTAGATTTTTTGAAAGCTATGTGCACCATGAGATATCCATGTAATGGTTACTTTTCTTTTTTTGATATTACAAACAATCTTCATGACATATCTTCGTGTAAATTTTCTTTATAATGCGCCAGGGTTGTTTTCCTAATCATTTTAGTATCTGACGATTTGATTTGTTTTTCCAGATGGTCAACCGATTGGATGAAGGAGCCATAGCAGCAGAACTTGGCCCACTTGATTACAAAGGACTCTATAAGGCATGCTGTGAATAAGAGCTGTTTTGCTCTATATTATATTTCTTAGAGACTGTAGTACATATATACATGAATAGAATACCGAATAGGATAGAGTATCTATACAAATATAGGAGATAATCCTAAGATAATGTTTATCCCTAAGATAATGCTATCTAATATAATCTGATTACAATCAGATTATCAGAGACCACACATGCATATTTTATATATTCATGTTAAAAAGGCATAAACTAAGTATATGCATCTTTATTACATCATTTAACATGTTTGTCAGGCTGTTGGAAGGGCTCTATTCCGAGCACATGTAGAAGGTCAGCTTAAGGTAAATTTTTTTATGGCTGTGTTATCAATCAGTTATAGTAATTTGGTTTAAGAAAATTTACTGATTAATGGATGCAGAACGAGATCATGTCAAACCCAGAATTGTTTGTGGAGCCAGATCCAGAATTGCCTTTAGCACTTTTAGATCAAAAGGAGGTACTGCCTTACTCTTTTTCATCTTTTTATTAGTGCTAAACATCTTTCAATTATTTGTTATACCTGGAGATTTTCACATGACAGGCTGGTAAAAAGCTCCTGCTTATTACAAATTCGGATTATCAGTACACAAACAAAATGATGAAACACTCCTTTAATAGATTCCTTCCAAATGAAATGGGCTGGCGAGACCTATTTGATATGGTAAGTAAACCTGAATTTTCTCTTTCTGCTAAATGATTTGAGATTTTAAAGAAAAAGGTTAGTTGAAGGTAATTTCTTTGCTGGAAGCATATCATGTTATCATTTTTAGATCATTGTTTTTCCATCTCATGCAAATAACTTCCAGGATGATTGAGTGTTTGTGTGAGCACACAAACATTGGATGCTTTTCTAAAATCTTATGTTTCTCCTACAAAATTAGAAAATGCCTTTTATTGATGTTATAATTGAACAACTTGTGATATGTGAACCTTAGTTACAACTTGTCATCTTTCTTGACCTTTCTAGGTGATAGTCTCTGCGCGAAAACCCGAGTTCTTTCAAATGTCCCATCCACTATATGAAGTGGTTACAACTGAGGGGTTAATGCGCCCATGCTTCAAAGCTCGTGCTGGTATGTTCTATTGCTTAACATTTCCCATCTAGATTAGATAATTCTTTGGAACTCTCTTTCCATTCATTGAGGAAGGAATTTCGTGTATATGTTATATGTGTATAAAGTTAAAATAGGGAGATTTTCTACAATATTTCATTTTGTGATTGTTTGTAATTTGGCTACCTATGATTCATTTTTTCCTCGTGTGTGTGTGCGTGTGTGTGTGTATGTGTGTGTGTGCACCCATGCTTCATACTTGTTCTATTGCCCAACTTTTCCCTAGATTAGATAATACTTTAGAACTCTTGCCAATCACTAAGGTATATCTTGTATATTCTTATATATATATATATAATACTTTGGATATTGCTCAACTTATAACGCTTTGGAACTCTATTGTTCTCCAGTAAGAAATATCTTATCTATGTGTATATATATAAAGTTTGGAACTTTGTTGTTGTTCTTTAAGGAATATCTTTTATACATATACATATGTATATGTGTATATATATGTATAAAGTTGGACCAAGAGAGAGATTCTTGTCAGACATTGAGCAGAAAGTGTATTTCCTTAGACGTATCTGTTACAACACTATTAGCTATATATATATATATATATATATAACCGTAAAGTTAGGAGACTATTTTAGGAAAATATATTGTAACATATTGTATCCTTAAGTTAGGATATTATTGGTCAAGATTTTGATATGATACTCCATAATTTATGGGTAACTACCAGATTTGGATACTAGGATTTTGTATTTATATATATATATATATATATATATATATACAATATGTTACAATATATTTTCCTAAAATAGTCTCCTAACTTTACGGTTTTTCCACACTCTCAAGCTGGTGAATAGTTATTCTCCATTCCCACACTCCTTCCTAACTTGATGAAGTGCCTGTCAATTTCGATGTTCTTGGTTTGGTCTTTCTTGGTTTGGTCTTGTTGTACTAAATTGTGAGCTATACTTATCTCAGGCTTGTTGTCGCAATAGAGTCTCATAGGACCGTCCCATTTAATCTTCAAGTCTTCAAGGATGATCTTCAACCAAAGTAGTTCAAATATACCTTGAGCCATTGCCCGGAATTGGGCTTCTGCACTTGACCGAGCTACCACTCCTTGTTTTTTACTTCTCCATGTCACAAGGTTTCCATGGTGCAATATCCTAAAGTTGATCTCATATCGACAATTGAACTAGCATAATCAACATCAATGTATGCTTCAAGTACCAATCCCTTATTTCTGTTAAACAAAATACCTTTCCCCAGTGTTCCTTTGAGACAATGTAGTACTCTGTGAGCTGCTTGCAGATGAACTTTCATCGGGCTATGCATGAATTGACTAATCACACTTACAACATATGCTATGTCTGGTCGCGTGTGAGATAAGTAAATGAGTTTCCCAACCAGGTGTTGATACATTTCTCTATCTATTACTGCATCCTCCTCTGCCTTTCCAAGCTTAAGATTCGGATCCATAGAAGTACTTGTTGGTTTGCATGCTCTATTGCCTGTTTGTTTGAGAAGATCTGTAACATAAACAGACTGAAAAACTTTTTTTCCTTAACATCATCTCCTGTTACTATTATGTCATTGACATACACCAAAAGAGTTATAACTCCCCTTGAGGGAGGGTGTTTAATGAATAGTGTGTGGTCTTCTTGGCTTTGTTTGTATCCCATGGCTAACATATCTCTTGCAAATCTACCAAACCATGCCCGTGGTGATTGCTTGAGGCCATACAATACCTTTTTCAATTTACACACAGTATGAGTAGCTAAGTTATTCTTATAACTAGGTGGAACCTCCAAGTATATCTCCTCCTCTAGATCTCCATGTAAGAACTTGGAGAAAGAAGTAATATTTTTTCCCATTTTGCACAACAAGTGCCTTTGAATATATACACAAGTCCTAGCTTAATTTAGGTAACTAAAATATTTCCTATTTACAACAATTTCCTAAAGTAAATATCCATGATATCCTCTTGTTTCCTATTTTATGATTAGGAAATAATTTCTCCTAAATCACTGTTCTGATTTTCATCACTCCCCCTCAAGCTGGTAGGTGCCTAGATGTCTTGCATTCCCAGCTTGCTTATAACATCTTGAAATTGTGTCAATACATCTGCCATCTGTTTGGCAATGGGAACGTATGGGGTGCAAATAAGCCCACTTTCCAATTTTTCTTTAATGAAGTGCCTGTTAATCTCAATGTGTTTAGTTTTGTCATGCTGTACTGGGTTGTGAGCAATACTAATAGCTTACTTATTATCACAGTAGAGCTTCATAGGTCCTTGCCACCTAACTTTCAAATCATTCAGGATGATACGAATCCACAAGAGCTCACATATACCATGAGCCATAGCTCTAAACTCTGCCTCAGCACTTGATCTAGCCACAACTGATTGCTTCTTACTGCAGAAATTATGAACAGATGTATATTATTCTCAATATCTTACTGGGTCAATACATAGGTACAAGTTATATAGAAATAAAGAGGGCTATTTTAGGAAACTAATATCTGTACATAATATCCTAATATCTGTACATAATATCCTAACTGATCTGATTTACTAATTTTTAGGAGTCAATAATATCTAGGAGATATCTAGCTGGATATTTCCCAACACTCCCCCTCAAGTTGGCTTGTATATGTCATCCATAGCCAGCTTGGTAACCAGAACATTAAATTGCCTCTTGTGTAATCCCTTTGTGAGAATATCAGCTACCTGTTGTGATGTTGGAGTATAGGGAATACAAATTAATCCTTTTTCAATCTTCTCCTTGATGAAATGCTTGTTAACCTCAACATGTTTTGTTCTATCATGAAGAATAAGGTTGTGAGCAATTGAAATTGCAGCTTTGTTGTCACAATACAATTTCATAGGAACTGAAATAGGAATTTGCAGTTCCACTAGTACCCTTTTAATCCATAAAACTTCACAAATTTCATGTGTCGTTGAACGGAACTCAGCTTCGGCACTGCTTCCTGCAACAACACTTTGTTTCTTACTCCGCCAAGTTACCAAGTTACCACCAACAAATGTGCAATAACCTGAAATTGATCTTCTATCAGTTGCACTCCCTGCCCAATCAGCATAAGTATAGACTTTGACTTGAAGATTGTTCCGCTTTCGAAACATTAAACCTTACTCGGGAGTTCCTTTTAGATATCGTAGTATCCTGTATACAACATCCAAATGTTCTTGGCTTGGAGAATGCATAAATTGACTCACTAAGCTCATGGAAAAAGCTATATTAGGTCTAGTGTGTGACAAATATATTAATCTCCCAACCAGTTGCTGGTATCTCTCCTTATTAATAATATTTCAGGTTGAACTGGTTTAAGATTTACACCAGTTTCAATAGGAGTATCAGCCTCCTTGCATCCTAATAATCCGGTCTCATTCAATAGGTCCAGAATATATTTCCTTTGATTCACAAATATTCTGTCCTTTGATCTAGCAAACTCCATTCCAAGTAAGTATTTGAGGGGTCCAAGGTCTTTAATTTCAAATTCTTTGGCTAATCTCTTCTTCAACTCTACTATTTCAGATACATCATCTCCTGTTATGATGATGTCATCTACGTAAACAATAAGAATAACTATCCTACCTGTCTTGGACCGCTTGTAGAACAATGTATGACCAACTTGACTTTGACAATAGTCGTAGCTCTTCACAACCCTTCCAAATCTATCGAACCATGCTCTAGGGGATTGTTTTTGGCCATATAATGACTTCTTTAGCTTGCACACCTTATTTCTCCCATAGGTATCCTCAGATCCTGGAGGTAGGCTCATAAGGACTTCTTCTAAGTCTCCATTAAGGAATGCATTTTTTACATCTAGTTGATGTAAAATCCACTCAAAATTTACAACCAAGGATAACAATACCCAAATAGTATTTACCTTTGAAACAGGAGCAAACGTCTCTTGGTAGTCAATACCATAGGTTTGAGTAAACCCCTTAGTAACTAATCTTGCCTTCAGCCTTTCCACACTGCCATCAGCCTTAAACTTAACAGTGAATAGCCATTTGCAACCTACCAGCTTTTTATCTCTAGGGGAATTCGCAAGTTACCAAGTTTTATTCTTCTCAAGTGCATTTACTTCTTCCATAACAACTGATCTCCAATCCGGATCTTGAAGTGCTTCCTGAATGTTTCTTGGTACAAACAAATTAGTGATTTTAGAGATAAAGGATTTATGTATGCGTGATAGTTTCCCATAAGATAGGTACTTTGATATGGGATGGTTGGTGCAAGCCCGTTTCCCTTCCTAAAAGCTATGGGTAGATAATTATCAGAAGAGAGATCAGTAGAAATATCATTGGTAATTTGTGGGTTAGTAGGTATAGATTGATCATTACTAGGCACAATAAGGGGTAAAGTAGCAGGTGGGTTACCTGAATTGTTCCCAGGTTCATTCTTCGAGGGTTTTGAGAGGCCATGCATTGTTGAGGTAGGCTGTTCTTTACTTCTCAATTGAGTCTTCCTTTTGGTTAGACTTGTCAAATTGGGCCCGGCCCGGCCCATGGGTCGATCAACAGTTTTTGGCCCAGTTTGACCATCCCACGGGCCAAGTATGTATGGACTGCGGGCCCGCGGGCCGAGCCACTGGCCGGACCAAGGGTCAAAGGTGGACGGACCGCGGGC
>JANQAP020000603.1:411503-432537 GCA_026874005.2 Erythroxylum coriaceum | reverse complement strand
ATCAGATTATCACAATATTATGTGATAATAACGTATCTTGACCAGAGTAAATAAAACAAAACAATGGGTAGTTTTAAGAATTACTTTTAGTATTATGAAACTAGAAATCACTTCAAGGTCCTAAGGCTTATTCTTACCAAAAAAAAAAAATCACCTCTTGTAAATTTAGAACTCAAAATTTGAGATAATCAATTTTCCATTCATTGAAGGGTTGAATACATATTAAAAAAAATGGAACCCTAACTCTAATAACAAAGGAATTCCCAAATTAAGATTTTTTTAAGAGAATTGAATCCTAGTCTAACAAAGATTCTATATTCTTAAGTAAGTTTTTAAGTTATAATCAAGGAATATATAGTGAACTTATTATTAATTCCTAGAATAAGGGAAACTTAGTGTAAAGTAAATATGAGAAACCTACCTTTGCTTATTGTTCACAGGAATAGTGTCATATCAACTCTTACTTTTTATCCCACCAAATTAAAGTTTGTGGTTAAGTGATTTGTCCTTTTATATTTCGCTTATATACTTCTATTTTACGTTAATTCCTCCAGCGTTTTATGAAGTTGTTCCCAACAAAGGATGTGTATCACTAATATAAGTTGAGATATAACTTTGAGTTAATAATCTGAAATTTAAATGTTGTTAGAAGTTGATCTTCCTCTCCATTTGGTGGGAAATCGTCGATATCTACTTTTGTGGATACAACTTATTCATCAAGACCATCTTCATTCTCTTTCCTAATATGGTGAATGGTAGGAACTCTTATAGCTATAATAGGAGAATGTGTAACATTGTATTTGCTAGACTAAAACATAAGCATTCTTTTTTTTTTTTTGAAAATTAAAGATTTCATTGATTAAAGATAATTGCAGTTAGAATACAAAAGGTCAAGGATAATCCAAAAAGTCTAGATTACAAGGAGTTGTGGTTCCTAGTAATAGTCTACATCTTGTTATCTAAGGGGTACTTTTGAGGCAACATAAACCAAAATTACTCCAATCCCCATCGTCTCTTCATACTACTTGACAGATTAAGAGCTATTCCTCTGGCTAACATGGCCAATCTGCAATGGAGGAAAACGTCCTGAAAAACCATTTCAATGCTTCGGCTATGTTGTTTAAAACTTCTACAATTACGCTCCTTCTAATTGTAGTACACCAAAGCTGCCCAACTTAACTTAATTGCTTTAAGATCAGCTGCATTATACACTCTAAGGTTCCCCAACCAAGTAATAGTTTCACTTTAGGAGTCCATTGGTTTGTCCAAGTTAAGAATAATTTGCATCCGCTCCCATACTTGCCTAGTATAACTGCAGCTAATCATAAGATGGTCCAGATTTTCCATTTCTGTACTACATACCTTAGAGTGCAATGTACTTATGGAGATCTTGATCCTATCCCTCGTAAGCAACCCTCCATTGATTCCCAGCCATAAGATAAATGAATGAGCTGGATGGATGTCATTGTCCCATACTAGCTCAGACCACTCCAAGTTGTGTTTTGCATATTCTACAAAAGTATTTTGCATGCTTTGGTACTAAACTGCCTTGATTTATCGGCTAGCGACTGAATTTCATCTTGTTCCCTCCTGGCATATAGGCAATTCTGCCATTATGAGGCTGGCACTTCTATCGTTATGGAATAGCCATGTCCATTGATTATTTGTAATTAAAACTCTCACTTTAGTTTTTGGTCTTACCACCAATTTCAATGGCTGAACCTCTTCTACCTGATATAGGGGACCTTTACAATGCCAATTATCATAAGAAAAAGACTACTTTCTCCATTTGCTATGGAATACTTGTTGCTACATCCATGACCTTGTTGCTATGATTTCCTTCAGGGTCCTTGACATTTCTTGCCTTGGCTTTAATATCCAAATACTCTTATTCTTTATGAAAACATTGTGTATCCATTTCACCCATAGATCCTTCCTTTTGTAACACAACCACTAAAAATTTTGTCCTCCACTCACCTTGTGAATCATCCTTGCAAAATGGATGCCTAGACCCCCTGTTGCTTAAGTCTGCAGATTTTTCTCCAACTAATCTTCGCTTTGCTTCTACCTTGATTTGAGCCATTCCATAGGAATTCTCCAATTCTATTATCAATTTCCTTGAGTATAGTTTTGGGAAGGGCCAGATAGTTAATCCAATAATTAGTAAGGTTGCTCAGTATTGTTTGAGTAAGTTATAGCCTGCCTCTATAACTAAGGAATCTATTGCTCCATTGGCTGATTCTTCCATGGATTGAGTCCAGCAAAGGTTTGCAATTGGCTGCATTGACTCTTCTTTGAGATATAGGTACCCCCAAGTAGAGGCTACCTCTCTACTTGAGTTACACGATAAGTAGAAACAACTCTTTAGTAGGTTGTATAGAAGGCCTGAGATCTCTTGGAACTCCTCCATCCATCGCAGGATTAGATCTATTGAGTTTTTCTCCTTTCTGTAAAACAATATCAAGTCATCTGCAAAAGCTAGGTGTGTGATCTTCATACCTTTACATCTGCTATGGAACTGAAATTCTAGGTGTCTCTGGATATTGCTCGCGAGGAGAGTTGACAAAATCTCCATGCAAATTACAAACAGGTAAGGGGATATTGGGTCCCCTTGCCTTAAGCCTCTCCTTCCTTTAATCAGGTTTGTAGGTTCTCCATCCACTATGATTGCCATACAAGCAGTGGTTACACATTCCTCATACCCATTTTCTGAACCTGGGAGGATAACCTATTGCTTCCAATGTATTAAATAGGAAGCTCCAATTGACTGAGTCATAGGCCTTGACAAGATTCATCTTTATGATGCAATTCCTCATTCTTCTTTTAGCATTATACCCCTCTAATAATTCTTGACAGAGTAGGATATTGATTCCCACTGATCTCCCTTTAATGAATGCATTTTGTTCTGAGCTAATTAACTTTCCGAGGCTTGCTCTCAGTCTATTAGCTAATATCTTCGTGATAATTTTGTATAGGAAATTACAGCAGGCAATTGGTTGGAATTGTTCTAGTTTCCTTGCATTACTATGTTTAGGAACAAGGTAGATAAACGTTTTATTCCATTCCTTGAGAAGTGTTCCTCTCTCAAAGAACTCTCCCACTGCTTCTACTACTTCATCCCCTACAATATCCCAATGTTTTTGAAAAAAAATCTCCCATTGCATCCAACTAGTCTTGGGGCTTTATCAGGGTTCATTGAGAAGCAACATTTTTTATTTCTTCCCTTGTTATTTCCCTAACCAACTCCAACTTGTCCTCTTTGTCAAGCTTTGTAAGACCTGCCAGGATCTCTACAGGAATGGCCCTTGTTGTCATTGCAGTCCCATATTGCCTAGTAAAACACTCTAAGGCAACCCCCTTCTTACTTTCTAGGTCCTCATGGATCTGTCTAGCTTCATCTTCCAGCATTCTAATAGAATTCATGTTTCTCTTGGTTGAGATTGAACTCATAAAATACTTGGTACATCTCTCACCCTCCTCCATCCAGATCATTCAAGATTTCTGCCTTGGTAAAGTATTGGTACTCAATAACAGTTGATTACACTTTTCCACAAGTGCAAATTCCTCTTTTCTCATTTGCAGATCATCTGGTCTATCCAGTAGTCGTTTCTGACATTTCTTTAGCTCTTTTGAAAGCCAGTTACACTGTTTCTCTACCAAGCAATTTGATTCTAGTTTTCAAGGCTTTCAGCTTCGTGCTAAGCTGGTAACCCTTTGATCTTGAAACCACCCCCTGCATCTCCACGCTGAGCATATTTCTGAATTCTGAGTTATCCATCAAGTGATTGAATATGCTAGATGGGGCTTTCCTCTTCCAGTCATCTGTTGACAAGTCCACTATTATCAGACTGTGATCTGATATAGCTAGATCATCAAACATAGCACTGCTTGTAGGGTATTTTTCTATCCATTTATCATTGACCATACATCTGTCCAACTTTGTCAACAAAAACTATTCCCCTGATTGCTTATTGTTCCACGTATAAAAGTTACCATACTATTTCAGATCAGTCAAACCAGTCCTCTCCACCATTTCCTGGATTTCTCATCAGTCTACTTGATTCCATCTTCTCCCTCCCCTTGATTCTTCTACTTTAAGAGTGCAGTTATAGTCTCCAATGACTGTCCATGGATATCTCATTGAATTGCTTGTAATCTTTAGTTCATTCCATGCATGTTGTCTCTAGAATTTGTTGTTTTGTGCATACATTGCTGTAATTGCAATCATTATCCCAGTAGCCTTGATTAAAACACCATAATGTATCAACTGGTCATTTTCAAGTTGCTTTACAACTTCCACTTTTTGAGGATTGAACCTGATTATCACTCTCCCATTGAAATGATCGTGATTGCTCAGTACCCTCCATCCTTTATCTAGGAACCATAAACTCTTCTCCAATTGCTCCCTCTTTATTTTGGTTTCCAATAAACCAACAAATCTAAGTTGTTCTTAATAAACTCCTTAACCGCAAGTTGTTTTTTCAGGCTATTTAGGCCTTTAATGTTCCATGCTGCTACCTTTATCATATCTTCTTTTTACCTGTCCTTCTCCTTCTATACTTCCCATTCAAATCTACAGATATGGATGTTCTATCACTTTTGGATCTAAAAGTTTCACCCCTTTCCATCACTGGAGTGCCAATGTCTCTGCCTCCTGTCCTACTCCCTTATCCCCCATATTCTATGTTACCTTCTCAATCAAACTAGTTCCTGCCAAATTCGTCAACAGTTCTTCATTGCCTGACTCTTGATTACCCGCTTTTATTTGTGCTACAAGCCCTATCATAGTACTCTCCACTTGATTCTTTTCCTGTTTCCCATTCCCTACAACTTGAGTCTCCTCCTGATTCATGTTTTGGGACTTTTGCACTCCAAGTGATGCCTCTCCCTTTACTAGGGAACCCTTCTCTTGACTTGGACGTCCCTCATTCACCGGCTTCTCCTCTTGCTTCTCTTTTCTTTTCCAAACCTGCTTCTCTTCCTTCATCTTTGGCCGCCACATGTATGTTAACTCCTACTGAATCTTCTACAAGTTCTCCTTGCTCATCCAACCTCATGATTCTAAGGGAATATGGAAGCTTCCTTGATATATCAACATCAACTGGCAAACCCAATCCTTCTCATTAAGTCAGTGTTCTCATCTAACCCTAAGGGTTTTCCAATCTTACTGGCAATATAACTCATACCCTCTGCAGACCAATACTCTAAAGAGAACCTTGTGGATGTTCAACCATAAGGAATGGATTGAAGCTTGCTCCTATCCAAGGTAACTCCAGGCTGCCACTTCTTAATAAGAATTGGATGCCCCATTATGTGCCAAGGCCCTGCTTCTAGCACCTTCTGTGCATTTTCTTCGACGTTGAATTTGAATACAAAGAGTTCATCTTTGTTTACCATTATATTCACCAACCCCTTGTTTCCCATGCAGCATTCGCCCACTTGCTAACAACTAGAAAAGCTAACCTCTTTTCTAGAAAGAAACCCACAAGAGATGTACTCCACTTCTTAGCACCTTGCTGTAGGACTTATCGGAGCTTGGATCAGTTTGTCTCCATCAGACTCCACATATCTAAGTTTGCCTAAGTTCCCATAATCCACTACAATGGATCGCCAGTAGACTTCACCTTCTCCAATTCTTGTTGCTTCGTTTCAACACTAGCTCCTAATGGTGGGAAGTCTGCTACATTGAAGGCTGGGGTTTCCAAATCAGCTTGGGGAATTGGTTGTGTAGAGACGCGAGTTCCCATTTTGGTATGGTGTGAGGTAAGGTTTAATGAATAGTAGTAGAGAACTAGTACAGCATGGCAAGAGAAGGGTGAGTTTGAGGCTATTGGATGGATAAGAAGAATGTGAAGGATCGCAGGCCGGTAGGTGTCACACGTTGGTTGGGTGTCAAAGGTTGTCGGGAGAAGGGGGCGGATTCGGTTAACGGGAGAATACTCTCATTGGAAATGTGGGTGTCGACTGATGTTAGAGGTCAGAGGTTGAGAGTCAGAAGGGATGGGTGATGTTAGAAGGGTTGGATGTCGACAAAGGGTGGAATAGTGGTTGGTGGTCATCAAAGGGTCGTCGGAGGGTAGGGTTGGGTGTCATCGGAAGGGTCGAAGGGTGGAATAGTGGATGGGAGTCGTCGAATGATAGTCGGGGGTTGTCTTCTTATGGATTATAAGGTCCGTTATTCCTTGATTAAAGCTTCTTAGACCTTTTAATAAGCGCTCTGTTACAAATTTTTATCATCAGCTTATCCCCTTCACTAAATTTCACTAATTAATGATGTTGACCAGCTTATTTTTCATAATTCAAGTTGTTGGTTATTATCTTTTGTCGAATCTCATCAAAGACATTCTAGATATTGCATGCAACCTTGGACTTCTACAATAGTTCTTGATGTTTGTAGTAGAGAAACTAGATTAATAGGCTTCTTTGGTCAAATTCAAGAAATTATCTTAAAATGACTTTTGCCAATAGATCTAGTTATAGAATTATTTTATGCAAATTTTACCATATGAAAAATTAGTTCTAAATTATTCATATTATATCTTATTAAGCATCTCACTAGGATCCTTAACTTTTAGTCACCACCTCTGTTTGCCCATCCACTTGAGGGTAAAAGAACTTGAAAATTGAAGTTCAATTTTTTAGTATTTTTGACAATGCTCCAAAAATAGCTCATTTATTTCACATTCCCATTAGAGATAATAATTAAAGATAATCCATAAGAGACGCACTGTCACTTTAAAGAGGATTTTAGCAATATTACAACATCATAAGTCTTGGAACATGGAATAAAGTGGCACGTCCTTGGAAATCTATCCACCACGATGAAAGTAGAATTATAACCCCTTTGTAGTTTTAGGTACATCGCTCCCAATACAAGATCTCTGCTATGGTTCATGAAGAATAGGCAACAGTGTATATAGTCTAGAACTCTATTAGCTAATTGACATATTCAATATTGTTGGATGACCTTAGAGACATCTCTATACAAGGAGGGCCAATAAAAGTGATATTGAACCATCACTATGGCTTTATGTCTTCTAAATGACATGCTAATCCTCTTCCATGTAATTCCCAAGTTACATGTTTCCTCATTAAAGTGTTAAGTAGGCAAAGTTGCCTCCTTTTGCAAAGGTAGCCATCATGTATCATAAAAGAGAAGTAGTTGTCATTTAGTTTAGTTGTAATATCAAAGTAAATTGCTCTAAGATCTTGATCTAAAACATGTACTCTTTTTAGCTATTTAAAGCCCACAACTTTTACGTTTAAAGTATTAAGCAAATAACTCTCACTATTTGATGCATCTGTGGCCTTATTTTCAACTCTCTCTTAATGTTCATTAACAAAGTCAAATTGTTCTAAAAGTTAACTCGCTAGGCGTGCCTTTGGTTTAAGCTCTTTTGGAACTTGAAGTGCTCATAATATTATATAACTTACCACTACATAAAGTTCTTTATCCTAGGTTGAATATCATTGTTTTTCTTCACTTAACTTCTCACTGAACTAAGCAATTACTTGGCTTCCTTCACTAAGTATACCTCCAACTCCTAGATGATATGTATCATAAGCAACTTTAAATACTTGGAACAATCAAGAAGTTGGAAAATAGGAGCTTGTCATCTTTTTCTTAATTTTTCAAAGCCTTGGTTATTGCCCTTAACCAAACAAATCGCCCATTCATGTAATAAATTATTGGTACCATTATGGTGCTAAAATTATGAATTTATCGTATGTAGAACGTTTTCAGGCCTTAAAAACTTTGTGTTAACATCTGGTGGACTAGGTCAACCTAGAATAGTTTTAATCTTTCTAAGATCCATTTCCTAAAAGTGGCACTACAAACCCAAAATTATAAAACCTCAAAACTCTCAAGAACTATTGAAGATGTAGTAAGTAGTCATTAGGTTGTCTTCCTTACACTTGTTATATATTAAAATATCATCACATTACACTCCAAAAGAACTGCTAAAGAACATTCAAAATACGTTGTTTATCACCCTCATAAAAGTGTAAGGCACATTTGTGATATCTGAAGAAAACAATTCGAAGAGAAAAAAAGAAGCATTTTTAATAGTAAATTGTGGTATATAGTACAGAGGATTTCTATGGTATATATACAAGAGGCCTAGGAATATTTAGGAGATATTCTAGCAATCAAATATTTCAATTATAGGAGGAGATCACTACAAATATTAATTCCTAAATATATACACGGAAATAATCAAATCTAATAACCCTAGTCAACACTCTCCCTCAAGTTGTTGTGTAGATATCACACATGCCCAACTTGCAAACAAGATCATGAAACTGTTTGTTGTAGAGTCCTTTGGTGAAGACATGTGACAATTGTTCATTAAGACCCCACATGGGATAAGTGTAAAAGAGTCATTCACAAGTTTCTGCTTTACGAATTGTCGGTCAATTTATATGTGTTTTGTTCTATCATGCTGAACAGGATTGTGAGCTATGCTAATGGTAGCTTTGTCATCAATTGTAACTCATTCATCAGCTTTCTTACCCATAAGAGTTTGCACACACACCTTGCGCCATAGCTTTATATTCAGCTTTTGCACTAGATCTAGCAACTGCATTCTGTTTCTTACTTCTCCAAGTGAATAAGTTTCCTCCTATGAGCGTACGGTAACCAGGAGTTGATATCCTATCATCTGGAGATCCAGCCCAATCAGCATCTGTAAATGCTTCTATCTTAAGGTGACCATTGTTAGTATACAAAAGGCCTTTTCCTGGTGCAGACTTCAAATGGCACAAAATATGGAATATAGCCTGTAAGTTTGGTTCTCATGGATCATGCATATGTTGACTCACCAGACTAATTGCATATGCTATGTCTGGTCTGCTGTGAGAGAGATAGATGAGTCTCCCAACTAATCTCTGATATCTCCCCATGTCTACTGATGTACTTGTTCCCGCTTGCAGTTTGTGGTTGCTCTCAATAGGAGATTCAACTAGTTTACAACCCATCATATCGGTTTCTTCTAACAAGCCTACGACATATTTTCTCTGGGAGATAAAGATTCCTTTTCCTGATCTAGCGACTTCAACTCCCAAGAAGTATTGCAACTTCCCTAAATCCTTAATTGCAACTTCTTGAGCAAGGAGTTTCTTCAGCCTAACCATCTCTTTTGTACCACTGCTTGTTACCACAATGTCATCAACATAGACAATGAGAAGCATGATCTTACCTTGGGAATGCTTGAAAAATAGGGTATGATCCACATTACTCTGATGATAACCAAAGGAAATCATGACCTGACTGAACTTTTCAAACCATGCTCTGGGTGATTGCTTTAGCCTATACAAGGCCTTTTTTAGCCTACAAACCTTCCTTTATGTCTTCTCATCTTCAAACCCGAGAGGAATCTTTATATACACCTCTTCCAAATCTCCATGAAGGAAAGCATTTTTATCATCAAATTGTTGCAAGTCCCAATCTAAGTTAGCTGCACAAGAGAGCAAAATTTTGATTGTATTCATCTTAGCAATAGGAGTAAAGGTTTCTTGATAGTCCACTCCATATGTTTGAGTAAAGCCTCTAGCCACCAATTTCGCATTGTATCTCTCAATGAATCCATCTGGCTTATGCTTCACTGTGAATATCCATTTGCAGCCAACTGTCTTTTTTCCTTCTGGAGTTGTGACAAGTTCCTAGGTCTCTTTTTTGCCAAGGCCTTCATTTCCTCAGCCATAGCTTTTTTCCATTCGACATTTTCCATTGCTTGTCTCCAGTCCTGTGGAATAGACACAGAGGAAAGAGACAAGACAAAAGCTTTATAGGAAGGAGATAGTGAGTCATAGGAAACAAAGTTGGAAATTGGGTGCTTGGTGTCCTTTCCAAAGAGCAATAGGTTTATTTAAATCATCAGATAAATCATATTCTAACTCACCAGTGTTTTTGAGAGAAAAGGATGGCATAGACTGCATGATGGCTTTTTCTGTCTTATCTTGTCTTGAGTATGTCTTCAAAGCTGGTCTAAGCGCCTACTTCGATCCTCTTGAATTACACTAGTTCTCCCCCCCAAATTACATTTTCAAGCATCACCTCGTCGCTCTCTTTCTCCACTTGAAGAGGAGTTTGATGTGTGGTGAAATAGGGCTCACACTCTGAAAAAGTGACGTCCATACTTACAAATTATTTCTTAGACAGGGGGTGATAACACTTATATCCCTTTTGTGTGGGAGAGTATCCAACAAACACAAACTTCAAAGCTCGAGGCTCTAACTTGCCTATATTCCGAGCATAGTATACTGTTGGAGGCATAGTATAAGAATTTTTGTCTTGCAATATTTCTGTAGGGCTTTTAAAATCTAGAATCCGAAGTGGCATTTCATTGATAAGATAAGCAGCTGAAAGGACTGCATCAACCCAATATCCCTTTGAAAGATTCATGGTGAACATGAGTGATCGAGCTACCTCCAGAATATGTCTATTCTTCCTTTCCGCAACTCCATTTTATTCACTAGTATAGGAACAACTGGTATTCCATAAGAATCTAGATAAACACGAAATTTTCCATCCATATACTCCAGTCCATTATCAGATCTTAGGATTTTAACTTTAGCATCATGTTGGGTACAACTCATTTTATGAAAAGACTGAAAGCACGAAAACTTCATTCTTGGCTTTCATCAAATAACCCAATTTAATCTTGTGCAACAATCAATAAAGGTCACAAACTATCTATGGCCAAAAAGAGAGTGATTTTGAGTAGGACCCCAAGCGTCAGAGCGAATTGTCATAAAAGGAGCAAAACTTTGATTATTAGACTAGCAAGTTCACATGCTTCACAAAACAAGGAATAAAAAGTTCTTTTAAACAAGTTTGGATATAATTTTTCTAGAGCAAAAAACGAGGGATGTCTTAACCGCCTATGCCATTGTAGAATTTCCTTATTAATCACATCATTCCCAACTGAGGCTTGATGAGCAACTGTCATGGGATTTTCTTCCAAGTGTTGAAGAACAAAGATTTAGATAAGATCAATCTTATGGGATAGGATTATTAGAAACAGAAATCCCTATAATCAAGGGATTTCTACTATAGACTTCTAGATATAGTTTAGTTCAGATTGATACCTATTTTCCTGCTGGTTAAGTTGTATATATATATATATATATATATATATATATATATATGTATCCGTGTATATTAAATACAAGATAAGTTTTTCCTGGAAATCTTAACATGGTATCAGAGCCCCAAGGTTTTCTGGAAGTATTCTTTGTTATTCTCGGTACAGCCTTCACTGCTGCCTTAGTCAGCCTTCATTGCTACTCATTCTTGTCAGATTTCTCAAACCCCATAACTATTATTTTACCCAATCTTTCCCTTCTTTCACAATGGCAAATTCTGGAACTTCTCAAACCACTTTTTCTAGCCCAGATGAATCTGTCTCTGTCTAAAACATTGGAGAACTATAGAATGTTCGTGCCTTCAACAGACTCAATGGCAAGAATTACCTCAAGTGGTTACTCCTTGTTCACACCTATCTCAAAGGGAAACGGCAGCTTGATCACCTGCTAAGATCAGGACCTGCAACAAGGAATTTAGCTACAAAAACATGGGAAGAAGAGGACTCCATGATCATCTCATGGTTATGGGACTCCATGGAACCTTCAATCAGTGATACGTGCATGCTTTTAACCACTGCAAAGGAGATTTCAGACTGTGTTCACCGTATGTATTCAAAGGCATGCAATGCTGCTCCAATCTATGAAATTAAGATCAAAGCCCATGCCACCAAGCAAGGAGGCAAATCAGTCATAGAATATGCTAATACTCTGCAAACTTTGTGGCAAGAACTTGACCATTATCAGGTCATTAAGATGAAAAGTCCTGAAGATGTTGTTTTTCTGAAAAAATTCATAGAAACAGAGCATATTTATGATTTCTTGGCTGGATTAAACCCTAAATTTGATCAAGTAAGGGTTCAAATTCTTGTAAGGGAGTCCATACCCTCACTAGTAAGAGGTTATTTCCCTGATTAAAGTAGAGGAGAGCAGAAGAAACGTGATGGTTGAGCCCCAGAAGATGAATGGGTCAGCAATGGTGATAAAGGCAGATAAACAAGACAAAGAAAGGACTGATCAAGCCCAGCCTAAGCAATCTGGAAAGGGCAACTTGTGGAAGGAAAATAAGGATAATCTATAGTGCACTTACTGCAAAAAACCGAGACACACAAAGGAGACCTGCTGGAAATTGAATGGGAAGCCACCAAGTCGTGAATGGGGAAATCGAGGAGGTCAATCACGACCACAGGTACATTCGGCTGAACAAAAGGAAGATGAAGAAAATCCAGCAGCAGGGAGTCTTAACAATGAAGAGATTGAGAAATTAAGAGGTTTGTTGATTTCCTTTGGACAGCCGAAAGGTACATGTTCCTTTGCTCTCTCAAGTAAACCTACATTCTCTTTGTATACGGACACCTCAGAAATACATCTAATCATGAGGTATTCCAAACTTTCCAGTTCCGCATTACATAATTCACAGTTCAAATTGCTAATGGAGAACCTGATTTTTTCCCTTGTAAGCAAACCTCCATTGATTCCCATCTATAAGATGAATGAATGAGCTAGGTTAAGATAACTATCCCATACTAAGGCTGCTCACTCCTGCCTTGTGCTCTGTTTAGCCTATAATAGTGTTTTATAGGCTTTTGTGTTGAACTTCCTTGAGTTATCTGCTAGCCACTGAATTTCATCCTGCACTCCTTGACATCGTGGCAACTCTTCCATGATGAGACTGGCACTTCTACTGTTGTGGAAGGGCTATATCTATTGATTATTTCGAATAAGCATACTTACTTTAGTAGTTGGATTCACCACCAATTTCAAGCCCTATACTTTCTCCACTTTATATAGAGGACCTTGACAGTGCCAATTATCATACCAAAAAGACGTGCTTTCTCCATTCCCAATCCTATGAAACACTTGACTCTGCATCCATTGGTTGGTCTCTAGAATTTCTTTTAGAATGCCTGACATATCCTGTTTTGACTGTAGGATCCAGATACTCTTGTGCTTAATGAATACATTGTGTATCCATTTCACCCATAAATCCTCCTTCTTGTAGCACAACCACTACAAATTCTGCCCCCTACTCAACCCTGCGATTCTTCCTTGCAGAATGGATGCCCTGTCATCTCCTTTCCTTCTTGTGTTATCAATATATGCTAAAAGTTGTGACAGCCCTGAAGGTCAGCATTTGAGAAGCTAAATTATTCCTATATTGAGTAGCCAAATTGTAGATCTGAACCATAAATGTGGCGACTGTTTCAATCCATACAAGGCCTTCTTAAACTTGCAAGCAGTTTGAGTAGCCAAATTATTCCTATAACCTAGTGGCACTTCCATATAGATTTCTTCCTTAAGTTCTCCATGCAAAAATGCATTCTTAATATCAAATTGTTGCAATTTCCAATCATAGTTAGCTGCTAAAGATAAGAGAATTCTAACAATATTCACTTTTGCAGTCGGAGCAAAAGTCTCTAGGTAGTCAATTCCATAAGTTTGGGTATAACTTTCGGTCGTCAATCTGGCCTTATTTCTTGCAATTGATCCATCTTCCCAGTTGGTAGTTTCACCAACTCCCAATTTTTATTATTTTTCCAATGTATCCTTTTCTACATTCATAGCTTGTTTCCTTTTCTCATTGGTTAAAGCCTTGGATAAACTGTGATTCAGTTTGACCATGCAAAGAAGTTTCAAAAATTATTACCTCATTCTCAAGATCAAGGTTGAAGTGTTGGACTTGCATAGAATTTGGAATAACCGTCTTTTTCCTTGGATATACGTTGCCAAATCTCATATTCTCAAGGGCAAAATTTTCTTTTCTTGTTGATGTTGAGGTATAGGTTTAGACATAGGCTTAGAGGAAGATGGCAGGTCAAGCAAGAAGAAATCCTTGAGATCCCTTTATCCTTATTTACTGTTGTTGAATTCTCCCCTTGAACATAAGGGTGATGAAATCAGACTCATATTCATTGACAAAAGTTGGCAACACATATCATTTTTTAATCAAAGTGTAACCCGCAAAAACCCATAACAGTAAAGGACCCCAAATATCATTGTGAATAAGATAAAAAGGATGAAATTTTTTGATTTCTAATTGGAAAAGATACACATTTGTGTTTGGCTATCGGAAGATTTTGAAAGAAAGAGGAGAGATAAATTGTCCTTAACTGTTTGCTAGGTTAAATTCGTCAAGGTAGTAGAGGTCATAATGTAATCTAGCATGTCCAATCGTCTTTCTTGAATCTTCTTCTTGAAGCACAATAGTTTTGATGAAAAATCACATAGCCCTTCACATCACTTATATTTTAAATCACAACAAAAAATGTAGAGTTCAACGAGAAATCAGCATTTAGCACCATATCATTATTCAACGGTCACATTTGTAATATTTTCTAAGCAGGAAGTGAGCAATTATTGGGTGAAGCTCCACTCTCATTTGTTTCTTTTGGATTATTCAGACCCTTGCTGCTACCAATATGGATAATCAAGAACTGACTGAAAGCATGCAAAAGCTACTGATTGTAATGCAAAGATTGGATGAGAAAATTGCCCCGATGCTAGAAATTGATGGAGAACTTTTCAACAAAAGGTTAGATCAGGAGGCTGGCCATGAATTCTGGAAGACCTTGTTCACAATTAATGTCCCAAACTACATTTTCTTATCCGTTGATTTTTTATTTAGTGTTGAATGGGTGGAACAGCAATAGGGTTGAGGTTATATGTCGCTGGTTACTTCATACTTGTTCGAATATCAGTATGGTCATCTATTAATCAATAGAGCAAAAATTTCTGTGCGCTAGGTGAATTTTATGATGAAAATAAATTATGTGAATACTAGTGGTCTATATTTATTAGATTCATGCCAAGGAATCCAAGCATTTATCATGCTGTCTGTAATTTCTGCTATCAGGTGGGGATATCTTTCACGTGCAGGCCTTTGGGATAAAAGTCATTTGATGAGACAAATTGAGAAGTTAGTGGTTATGACTGAACTTTTCCTCAAGTTTATTTTATGTTTGCATTGTGAGTTAAACCTGGTGAGTCTAACTTCTCGCAATTGTAGGTACGCTGACATTTATACATCCAGGGTGTCAAACTTCTTACACTATACACCCTTCATGTACTTCCAGTCACAGGAACAGGTACTGTTGTTCATTATTTATGATGATTCTTCTTTTGTTCTTTTACCCTTTTTTAGGCAAAGGGGAGGCAGTTTTTTAATGTGGGAAACCAAAAAAAAAAAACATTTAGTAATCAAATTTGATGATTTGGATAGAATTGACATGAATGTTATTTGTGTGGTGTGGCAGACGCTAGCTCACGATTCATACTTGTACTACCAGTCACAGCCAGCTTCTGACCTTGAGAATTAGGGCCATTTCATGTTGTAATATTCTAGCAGTATCAATAAATACTTTGGGAAGGAATTATTCAATTTGGTGACTGGCCATGTTAATGGTTGAAAATTAAAGCTGCATAAAGTGTTGGAGGAGGTTGGTTTGGAAGCCAAAGCTGATGCAAGTGTTTGGATCGTTTTGTACAAGAGGACTGATGGCTACTTCCAAAAATTAGTAGAGGTAAATGTGTTGTACATCAGATTTGAACAGAACAGGGTGGGTGAGGGCAATGTGCCAAATTACTAGAGACTACAAACGTTGGATATGAGGATCTTATCTAATAAGAAAGCAGTTCTTTTGTTTCATCTCTATTTCCTCATTTTCTACTTATCTCCCTTCATATTAAAGGGGGCTCTCTCGGATTCAATGCTTCTGCTAGGATGTTAGTTTGTGGAGTTGTTGCTACTTGCTAAAAGTGAAAAAGGATTGAAAGAATTTCTTATATGTGCATAATAAAACGTAGATTACACAAATTGAAAGAAGAACAAAGAGGAAAAAGAATCTGTAGTTTCATTTGGTTGGAAGAATGAGAGACAGGCATTTGCAGGTGCAAGAATGCATTGAAGTTTATTGGCATTGCCAAAGCTTGAACTCATCGTAGAACTTTGTCTCCTTTTTTTTTTGGTTTATTTCTTGAAGACGTAATATATGCAGAGAACTATTCAGAGCCTATTTGGATAGGCTTATACCAGTAAAATTTTTATCCATAGAACTTTTTTGAAATGCTCTAAATTTAAGCTTCTTACAAATTATATTTTAGCTTTTAAAAAAATCATTTTTATTAAAAAAGTACTTTTAGATTTTACAGTCAAACATTCATTTTTTTTAAGAATAACTTTTGCAGTAAAAAAAGTACTTTTTTATCTTCCAAAAGTTGAACCAAACAAGGACTCAGCCTATTTCTCAGTTAGGGGTAGATGGTTATTCTGAGTTCACGATGTCGCTACTTAGAAAAGTTTCTCTCCATCTATTGCTCGACTTTTGTAATCCAAATGCATTCATTGTCTAGTTCGGTTCACGGTCTTAAAAGCTGTGCTGAACATAGCTCTGTGAAGCATAGAATAGAGTATCACGGGTTGAACATGTGCAAATTGATTTTTAGAAATATACTATCAATGCTTGCTTGCAATGTTTCATGGAAGAAATATGTGACTTGAGAAAAGCACTCCATTATAGTCTCATTGCTAACTGGGAATTTTGGGTGTCTTTTCTATTAAATTGATGACGTTAAAAACTGAAAGCTCAAAAGAATGGAAGCTTGCACTTGCGTATCCTATGATGCCTACCAAAACTAACATTGGGACAATCAGAGGGAAGTCTTAAGTGTTCTTCATTGTACTTAATGGAGACGAGGCAAAGTCCGTGTGGTGGAGCTGACAAAGCATATTTGGCAAGTTCCTTGCGATCACGAGTTGCCAAAATCTGGGGAACAATAGCAGGAGGAATTGCTTCCCTTCCAATTTGAAGTAGCAAAGCAACCTGCACTAAGTGAATCACAGGAAGGACTTGATGTATTCAGAATCTAAGTCCAAATCTCATCTCACATCTACTTCTCCAAAACATAACAGCATCCATCCATCCATCCATTATGCTCAAGTTATTAACTAAGCTATGGCCAATTTTGCTGTCAAAAACGCAATAACAAATTAGAACTCTTTTATCAGGCATTCTTTTTTTTTCTTTTTTCTGGAAAAACAGTTGCTTACCATGTTCCTGACTTGTCTATACATGAAACCCGAGCCCTCAACTTCTACCTGCACAAGATGTCCCTGCATCAAAAACAGCTGAGCATGAGTTTTAAGAGCCTATTTCTAGAATTCAGAACTGAAATCAGACACATATAGAATGTTATTCAAGATCTGGTGGAACTGTGTTCCTGTACTTTCAACCCAGCTACACACTGCTATCAGATAAACAAATTTTCCTTTTCCTTTTCGAGGAAGCATGTTAATAAAACTAGTAATTACCATCTCAATGACATCAAAGTGAAAGATGGTCTTGACTGGATCAGGAACTCCATCGTTATGTGAAGCATTTACAAATGCAGAGAAATCATGGTTTCCTATAAAATGCTTCGCTGCTTCTTTCATGACAGTTACATTCAGCTTATAGGCACTATGGTAAGCATATTGACGTAGAAATGGGTCCATGATGGTGTCGTTATATATCTTATAGTGATAAACCTTGCTCTTGGCTGAAAATCGCGCATGAAATTCAGGAAGCGCAGGGCTGACTTCTCTAATGCGAATATCAGGAGGAAGAAGACCGTTGAGGGCTGCATGAACAGTGTCCAATCTCTCATAGTTGAAAGGTGTAACAAAGTGAGCCACCTGAAAAGCTTGCAGTAAATATAATGTTTTCGAGTAACACAGCCTCATTTCTTTCTTTAAATAAATCCTGAAAAAAGAAAGAAGCATTGCGGACCTGACCCCAGGCATGAACTCCTGCATCAGTCCTACTAGCGCCAACAAGATGAATATCCTTCCTTTGTAGTTTTGTAAGTCTAAGTAAAGCTTGTTCCACTGTGCACTGAATAGTTGGAGGATATTGCTGAAATTGCCAACCTGATCATAATGACATCCATCTTCTTGGCTGTGAAACTAATTTTGGATGACTAGAACGAAGAAAATTGTGGATTTTGCACTTTGGATAACGTAAATAGTGTAGGTAATGCACTCGTCTAACCGAATTGCAACAAGCTCACCCAACCTCGCTTTTTCTCCCACGAATACATTTCCGAACGCAGCTAAGAAAATTCTTCCTTCTTTCCGCATGAAGAATAGTTTAATAGTGTTGACAAGTTCGAGTTCTTTTCTTATTATTAGTTTGTTTTATTAGATGAAGAAGAAGAGGAGACCTTGTTATTCAAAGTGCAGACAGAAGCGGAAACAGACAGAAATAGGTAATGTTAATGGAGATGGAAGAAAACCAAAAGTAAAAAGTACCTGCATATTGGGCGCCGTCGTAAGCAATAACCAAACGCCACTTGAAGCCATTACTTTCGCATATGGAACTGGAATGAATTGGCTTCACCGTCCGTTCCTTTTCACCATCACCACCATACCCGTCCTGTAACAATTTTGAAAGAACGGAAAAAAAAAATCCACCTTTACCGTCAATCCCTCCACTCCAATTAGAAGAAGAAGAGGAAGCAGAGAGGGAAAGATGATGGGATCTTTTTCACTTAACAAAATACAAATGGATGCAGAAGAAGAAGAAGAAGAAGAAGATGCAATTACAGTTGGGGAAGAAAGATAGCGATAAGGATGGCCTGACACCGAGAGTGAGGATAGCATAACGTATCCTGTTAATCTCCGTCCCTCAGCCCTACTTAACTAGTTTTCGCTACAGAGCAACCTCCGTATCACAAAATCAACAGAAGAAGAATTAAAAATTAAAATGGCCCAATTCTTCTTATCCTATCGGTTAAAACAGAAGTATGCACTTCACGATTGATTAGGGAAAACATCAACCCTAATGTGGAGATCAGCATATACCCATTTGTCCAATTGGATAAAGATGAAAACTTTGCTTCTGAGATCTCTAATTGCCTGCAGTTTTTCTCCTCCTTATGAATATAATCATAGCAACTCATGGATAAAAGAAATGGGGCCCTTAAAGGAGGAAATATGTGTCCCCATTTTTCCAATACCTTCGGACGTGTAACGGAAGATTTTCACTGGCTTGTTCATGGATCCACGAAACTTGCAAAGGGTGTCCCAATTTACAGCGGGAATGAAAATAAGTAACATGAAACATATTTGTATTACTGTTTGTTTCAGTGGGAATGAAACAGTTAGGAAGCAATCATGTTCTGTTGGAATGAAAATAGTCATCGGATATTTTGTCAAAAGCAAACATCAAAGCTGTCCTTGGCAGATGTACGCATCAATATTTTCATCAACCCCACTGACTTGCAGTAAGAACATGAACTCAATTCGTACATGTGAAGGAGCTACTGCAAAAGCTGGGTATCCTACAAGTAGACGCTGGATGGGAAGCATCATAAAGGATAAACTGAAAGCTTCGCCCAACAACAAGCCAAGGGACATTTCAGAGGGTATCAAGCAAGATTATGGGATTCAATTGAGCTACGCTCAAGCATGGCGTGCATAGGAGATTGCTAGAGAGCAGCTTCAGGGTTCATATAGAGAGGCAAATAATCAACTACCTTTTTCCTGTGAAAAAATAAAAGAGACCAATCCTGGGAGTATTGCTACATTCTTCACGAAGGATGATTCAACCTTCCACCGTCTTTTTATTTCATTTTATGGCTCAATATGTGGCTTTCAGCAGGGATGTCGTCCTCTTATTTTCTTGCATAGCGTTCCCATGAACTCAAGGTACCAAGGAACTTTGCTGGCTGCAACAGCTATTGATGCAGATGGTGGCATTTTTCCAGTGGCTTTTGCTGTGGTGGATATTGAAATAGAGCCTAATTGGCATTGGTTTCTTTTAGAACTGAAGTCGGCCATTTCTAAATCATTCCAAATTACATTTGTTGCAGATTTTCAAAATGGCTTATTGGCTGAGGTATTTGATAACTGTTACCACAGTTATCGTCTCCGCCATGTCACTGAAAAATTTTACGAGGATTTGAAGGGACAACTTTCCAATGAAGCTAGAAGATTCATCGTCAATGATTTCTATTCTGCTGCCTAGCATCTAACGTTGAGGAATTCAGCCATTATGTTGGGAACATAAAGAGCATTTCTGCGGTAGCTTGTGGTTGGGTTATGCACAGTGAACCTGAACACCGCGCAAATGCATGGTTTGGTGGAGATAGTTATAGTCACATGACATCAAAGTTCGGACAGTATTTCTACAGTTGGGTATCAGAACCACTAGAGTTGCCAATAACGCAAATGATTGATGTTTTTAGAGGCAAGATGACGGAGTCATTTTAAAGCCGTCGAGTAGAATCCAACCAATGGATGACCAAGTTAACTCCATCAAATGAGGTGAAGCTACAAAAGGAAATTTCTGATGCTAGGCCTCTGGAAGTATTGCTTTGCCGTGATAGCACTTTTGAGATTCGTGGAGAATCTGTTCACATTGTTGATATCGATCTTCACGAGTGTAGTTGCAGAGGATGGCAATTAACTGGCTTACCTTGCTGTCATGTTGTTGCTGTATCTAGTTGTATTGGGAGAAGTCCGTACGATTATTGCTCTATATATTTCACATGAGAGCTACCAATTCGCATATGCTAAATCAATTATATTTTTCTCTTTTTATCAATTAAATATAATTAATTAAAATATATTAAAATTTGATGTAAAATAAAATTTTAATAAATGTTTTATTTTTCAAATTTTTAATAAAATTTTATTTTTCAATCTTGTACGTAAATCATAAATTATACATGAATCATACGTAAGTTATTCATGCTCATTCAAATCTTAGATATAATAATAATGAAATAGACGAAGCGAATAAATTTTTTACCGTGAGCGAAATTTGTCATGATATAAAGAGAAAGTTTTTACCAATTACGAATTAGTTTCTCTCTCTTAATTCTCTTTATGTACGATAGCTTAATAGTTAGCTAAATACACAAATACCTATATTTTGTATTTATTGTTATCTTTACTTCTTTAAGATTTAGG
>JANQAP020000603.1:366917-391534 GCA_026874005.2 Erythroxylum coriaceum | reverse complement strand
CTTTCTCCTAGAGTACACTCTCCAAACACTAGGCTTATTCCCCTTTTTATCCCTTCCCCTAATATCAGTCCTAACAGGCTTCTTACTTCTTGAATCATTCTTACAGATATCATTCTGATTTTGTGGCGGTAGGTGATAGAATTTATCGTTGCTGAAATTTAAATTTGCTTCTCCGTTGATGTTGACCTAGATCGGTAATGTGTGACTAGCATTCAGAGGTCGTTCAGGGATTACATGAATGCATTCTTCGACTGGAGCCGGATAGTGTGAGAAGGATCTCTGCATTCAGGCAGGCAAGACCTTAGTTGAAGGTTAATATTTAGCATGCATATTGATTTCATTAGATGCTCTTAACATTTTGGAATGCGATCTGCCAGATTTCTGATTATGTTTCTGCAAAAGGTGATTTTGGAACTGAGTTAGCAATTAGTACAAGGACAGAACTTGATCCAGGTGAGTATCTATCTCCTGTGGGAGAATTTAATAGGCTTTTGGCTCAATACTTCGAAGTCTGGTATGTACATCTACCCCTACCAGCTGCTTGGTGGCAACAATATGGAATAAGCTGTTTAGAGCTACAACGGGTAGCTGTCCGCATACTAAGTCAGACTTGCTCTTCCTTCTTATGTGAACATTCCTGGAGCATATATGATTAGATCCATAGCTAGAGACATCATCGCTTAGCGCAGAAAAGATTGGATGACCTTGTCTTTGTTCACTACAACTTGTGACTTAGAGAATGCCAATTAAAGAAAAGGACCACCGGTTCAATGTCCCTTGACAATGTGCTGCTTGAACGGTTTCTCGATGACTGGATTGTAGAACCAGAGAAACACTCCATGCAAGAGGATGAGGTACAATCCCATGTCTTGTACTTTAGAATAACTCACTCCCGTCATATGGCCTATTAAGTTTTTGGTGGATAAGGCTAACTTCCTCATCCACCATCTATTTTATCCCACCTTCCAGCTTTAATACCATAGATTAGCGTCTTATTGGCAATGACACCTAATAAACACGAATAAGCTGCCCTTTTTATTCCATGTTAGGTTGCTAAAACTCCTATTTTTCAATTTACTTTGCCACATATCCTCCAGTGCTTGGAACACTATGCTTTGCGTGAAAATGCTGACGTCTGTGTTTGATATCATGACAACCTAATTGGAGTTAGTTTCCTGTGATTATTTTGTGCGTGCCTAATTGAACCATCATATGATTCAGAATTCAGAATCGGGAAAAAGATTAACTCCAGGAACTTAACTCAGTACTGGAAGTTAAGAGTCTCACTGGATATCAAAGAAATATAATATGTTTTCTTGAAATATGGTTTTAGTGGAATTAAATTGTGCTAACATTCTATTTGAAAGTGTTTCAGGAAATTCTGTGCAGTGGAAGTGGAATCGTATACGAAGATGGATATGAGAATCAACTAATTGACTATGCAGGAGTGACAGAGACAGCAGTTATGGATGATGTGGAATCCTTGGATATTGATCCTGCTGCTGTTGGTGGTATACCCAAATTTTTTTGACAATGAAGATGTCGAGTGATTAGTTGGAATTCACTACAATATCCCCAACCGAGGTCGGAGAAGGGAAATTGTAAGAGCGAGCTTAGTTGTTGACTGATAACTACAATACCTGCAACTGCGGTTGGAGAAGTGAAATTGTAAGCGTGAGCCTAGTTGTTAACTGATAACTAGTAAGGAATTCCAATGAAATTCTATCATTTGAGCTTTGAGTACGAAGAAATTCTAATATTTGGAAATAGAGAAAAAGTATTACAAGTGATTTTCTTCAAGGCTGACCATAGTTGAACAATCCATCATCATCATGGTTTAACTCATTTTATCTTACTTTGTAATGAAAAAAGAGCATCATCCAGGCTGATTAAGGCCAAATTCAAATGCTATTTCATCAACAGATTCCCTTAAAACTAAATAATATCTATCCAACATTCCTACAATGTAAATTAAACGCTGAGAATTTCGATTTCACTGAAGATCAGATCAACATTCATGGCAGAGGTTCTTGTGAATCTCCCAGTCGAGACAGGTGAAGATATGCATCAGTGCCTGTGTAAAAGTGGAAACAGAAACCCAAACCAGTCGGGACACATATACAAACTGGTTGAAACATGAAAAAATCACAAACACCTCAACACAAGGATCCACTCACCGTATCCTTCCATTGAGATTATCTGCAGATCACCTCCAAAATACCTAGCATATAAGCGACTAATTGGAAGACCAAATCCATAACCAGCCATTGTTACTGTATCAGCCGTTCCAAGATCAGAATGCTCATTCAGAGGATTTTTTGCAGTGCTATAAAGGTATGTGAAGATTTTGGGAAGGCCGCTCCTCGGAATCCCACCTCCCTCATCCGACACCTATTACAGTGACAAGGCCAACTTGTTAAGAATTTAGTGATCAGAAACGTTCGCCAGGGCATGCCCTGGATAGAATCAAGTCATCATGCACAAGGATATATGAGGAAATCAAGTGCGGTGAGATGATGTTTAAAGCAGAACACCTTTATGGCGACATCCTCAATTCCATCAGCAACTACTATTCTGATAGGAGGAGCCACTTTATCTGAATCCATGTAACGCTCTTGGACAGCTCTCAAGGAATTCTTAACCAACTCGAATACCATAAGGTGCAAGTGTGCTGGAACATAGCTGATACACATGCTAAGGCATTACATATAGATACATGTGCAAATTTCTAATTGCTTGCAACAAATGCAATTCAATGCACTAAACTAAGAACCAAAACCAAAACCAAAAAGCAATAACTCCATATAAAAACTGTAAATGGTAAGGAAGGCACAATAAGCAGAAGAGCCAACTGCACGAGGAAAAACACACAGAAATTAATCAACTTACGGGAATGTAAAGTTAGGATCCCCGTAGATGGTCAAATAAGGTGAACTTCCATACTCCCTTAGACAAATAGCACGGGCATCCTCACTAGCATTTTGTGCAACCTCAACCGGAGACATTTTTGTATTAATACAACCTACACATTGTGGAGGAGGATTTGGATTGTGCAACTCAACATGCTGCCCTGAGTACCATCCAAAATCCAAGAGCATATACAGAGAGTTTATATGTAGAAGTCCACAGAACTACACGATGCTGAAAATGGAAAGCAAGCAGTTCATATTCAGAAGTTATTAAGAAGCTAAAACCAACCAATAAGCATTCTAATCCCAATTCTTGACATGTAAAACCGATCCAGAAACTGATGAATCTCAACCAGATCCTCATACATGCTTGGATCCATTTCTTTCTTCAACTGTTGAACGCCTAAAGCCATTGTCGGCACCACATTGTTGTGTCTAACCTTGATTGCTTTTATCATTTTCGTAAATTCTCTCTCATCACTTGTATCTTTGATTTCAGGAAAGGATCTCAGATCACGGAAAGAATCCAGATACCAGTCTCGCACCTTAAAATTAAAGTTAATCAGAATGAGATGGCGTGTTATAGAAAAACAAATACAAGCCTTCATTGAAAAAGCAACCACGTGTACCATGGACTAGCTAAATTCTCAAATAAGAACTAAAGAACCCTATTTGGCTCAGATCATGTTGATTCATCCCTGAATATCCATTAACAAACTATTAGTAAAACCGATGCCGAAATTAGTAGGTGAAACTGAAAAAACTAATAACAAGCAGTGGAAGGCAAAGGAAAGTAGAGGTTTGTAGACATTTGCTCCTGAAACCTAGAAGGATGAAAATGGTTTTCCACTGAAAAGCAAGAAACACTACCCTTTCCTAAAGCTGGAAACAAAGAACAGATTTGTTAGTGAATGACAAGATAATTAGCAACTAATTAGGGTGGATCAAAGACTGGAAAGCAAAAAGTTATTACCTAAATGACACTTCAAAATCCACCTCTATTCCAAGGGAAGGAGGAAAGAAAAGCAGATACTAAGCAAAAGGATTGTATTTTAAAATAAAGGCATGCAGAAAAGGAATAATATAACCAAGAAATCCAAGTATATTATATTACCTATAGTCAACTTCCCATAATCTCAACTCTGATATGAGTCAAAAAGAGGACTCTTTCTTCTTTTTTATACCACTTAGGAAGCGAAAACAAACTAAAAGGTGTAAGAACCTACCACCCAACTACAATGGAAAACCACTTCTGGTGAATCCTATCTCATTAATCACAAACAAATAATAATAAACAATTAAAGGAAAAAAAAAAGGGAAAGGATTGTGAATATGATGACATATGCAAGCAAAAGGAGAAGTGTGATAGAATTGGAAGGTTGCAAGAGAAAAATGACGGATGGTGCACCTTCAAAATGGCAGGCTTCTCAGATAAACCGTAAGGGAGGTTCTCGAGTTCGAGAGCTCTCCTAGCAATCCTAATTGGTAATTCCTTGTGAAGAAACTGAGCTGAAATGAGCAAGTTCCTGTCGGTGGGTTTGGACCCAAACTCCATCATGTACCTCAAGCTTACCCCTGTCTGCTTCATGCTTCCCCATCTCTGCACTTCCTCCATCATACTTTTGGACAAGAACTCGCACGCTTTCTTTGCCGCCATGTCTGTCTGGCTTTTTGGTAACCAAATATTGGCAAAGCTAAGATCTTTTATACCCGATTGTTTATCTTTGTGGAAGTAATTCTAAAGATTCCGATTCAGAATCAAAAAACCATCTCCACAACCCCACCTTCGTACATGAACATGCAACCCCTTTTATCCAAAACCCAGAAGCACGTCAATGCCAAACCAATATCTGAGATTAGGCAGACAGAAAAGAAAGGAAAAAAGAGAAAGGGAATGGACAAGTGGGGCTGCGGGAGGGATGAGCGAGCTGTGTCTACTCTACTCTCCCCCTGAAAAAGCTCCAATCTTTAACCACTTGTCAGTGAGGCATGGTTCTTAAAAGGCTCTAAAGATCAAGACTTTCCGTACGTGACCAGCTAGATAGATTCAATGTTTTATCAGATAAATGATAAATCTCTGTAACTAATTACATACAAATGTTTTGTATAAATAAAAGATAGAAATTAAAGATTTAAATTAGATAGATGTATCTAAAATATATCAAGAAGATAAATATAATATTTATTCTTTCCATAAAAACATAAATTCCTTTTGCCAGTGCATTTCCGATTGTAAATATATATAATATTATTATATTAATATCTTCTCACCAACTTAATCAAAATGCATTTTAAAAACATCTTTTTTGGGTCCGTTTCTTCTTTTTTTCCCGTGCAGTTGGGACTTGGGAAGGATCATCGGCTTAGTCTACTCTCAATCCTTCTAACCCCTTCCCAATTGTTCACAAAATTCAGTGTTTCGTTTAAAGGGTTTGAGAATTAGGATTTAGGAAGGGGCCTTCCACAATTCCTCATCTTTCGGGGTTAGTTAGTTTCCATCTGCTGTACTTTTCTACGACTGCGAGTGGAGGAAGAACTAGAGAGGAAAGATAGAGACTTGGGTTTGGCGAAGTGGGATTTGTTTGTTTTCAGTATTTTGGATGTTGAGATATAAGTAAGAAGAGTATAAAAGAAGTTTAGAGTTATTGAGAATTATTCAAAGGAAAGGCCGGAGATAAGCAAAAGAGATTCCGGCTTATCTGAAATGGCGAGCGACACGCAGATGAGCCCTCAATTGGAGCAGATCCATGGTGAAATCAAGGACAATTTTCGAGCTCTCTCGTATGTTTTTCCTTTCTTTGCAAAGTTTTTACCTTTTATCTATTTTCTGTTCAAAATTGCATTTTTCCTTTGATGCATATATGTATGACTGTCAATCTCCAGATCTGGGTTTATCATTTTGCTTCTTCTGCTTATTTTTTTTATGGCGTTATTAGTTTACCACCTCCTTCTGTTTCTGTTACCTGCTTTTCTAATTTTTTTTCTTTTTTGTTATTGTGTTTTTGTTACATATTTTCTTAACAACTAAGCTGAATACGGTCCACTATCAGAAAGAAATCAGTAGTCAGTTTAACGTTACGATCTTTGTCTTTCTGAAAAAAACAAGATGTTTTCACAACTATTGTTTGTTCTTTATGCCCGTTCAATTCTGCTGAGTTAATCTCAAGGCATCTGTAGTTCAGCTGCTAATCCCAGTTTGCCTATGAATTTTAAACCGTTTTACTCATTCTCATGATGTCTGAAATCTGAATACAAGTTATTCGTATCTGATTGTACACATACGCATAGATGGGGTTACTATATAATCCTTACTCTAGTAGATTGATGATGGTTGGTCATATAGATTTGAATTATTGCTCTTTGTTACAGGAATGGCTTCCAGAAGCTGGATAAGATTAAAGATTCCAATAGACAAAGCAAACAGCTGGAGGAACTTACGGGGAGGATGAGAGAGTGCAAAAGGTGTGCCACATATTGAACATTCCTTTTATTTCCTATGACTTTCCTGTCTGCAGAATTTTGGACCATCTCCTTTGTTGCATCTGTTTACTCGAGTGATACTATTTTAAGTTCTCCTTCAATGAATGTAAAATATGCTTATGTATATTCTGCATTAGATTTCTTTCTATTGGACTCTCTTATTGGATAAGTCGGTGTCTATGGGCTTGGTATACTTGATCTTGAAAATGAGTTTAATTTGAAATCTTTGGTGGTCTTGTTCAACCAAGAAATTGAGGCTTTTCATGCTTCGAGATGGCCTCTATTTATCTTACTCTTTCTATACTTATCTTATTATTCCTCTACATCTTATTCTCTATGCACAAATATTATACAGCTCAGTTATGACATACATATTATGTTGCAAAAAGTAAATATTCCATAGTACATAGGTCTCTACTTTTGTCCTTTCCTGCTGAAGTGACTAATATTGCACTTAACTGTTACAGATTGATTAAAGATTTTGACCGTGAAATCAAGGATGAGGAGAGTAAAAATCCTCCTGAAGTTACCAAGCAACTAAATGACGAGAAGCAATCCATGGTTAGATCTTTTTAAATCTTAAACTTCCTTAGATTTTCTTTCTTAGTTGACATATATAGCTTGTTTGTTAAATGGCTATTTTTCTGCAGATAAAGGAATTGAACTCTTATGTGGCTCTAAGGAAAACGTAAGTTCACCTATTTGTTTAATTCACAGGTTATATTGAAATGTTTGGGGTTGAAAAGCAATACTTTAAACAATACCGGTTTGTTCTAAGCATATGCAAATGTCATACCAAGTTAGAATATTTTTGATAGAAACTCGTGATGGGATTAATTGGTAAAGTAACTCTAATGAGTCTACAGTGCTAAAATGTTATATTAAATTTGATGGGGCCGTCTTCATAGAAATAAGTTCCTTTAGATTTCATGTGGCTCTCTCTGTGGTGGGATTTCAGGTATATGAATACATTTGGTAATAAGAGAGTTGAACTTTTTGACATGGGAGCAGGAGCTAGTGAACCCACTGCTGAAGAAAATGTTCAATTGGCTTCAGGTGGAATTCTTGTTTCTTTATGTTTCTAATTCCCTGATGGCAGTTATTATATCATATAAATGCAGATATGTCCTGCTAAATGTCTCATTTTTACCTGTTTTGCATATGGTTGCTACTTCTATTTCTTTGAAGTTGTTAACCTTCAATGAATGCAGCATGTATTGCACATGCTTCACTGCAACTTCTGCTGAGCAAGATATAACTGAGGTTGGGGGTGGCGACACCTTTCATCCCTTGCTTTTTGTTTCATCAAATTAACAGAACATATACTTTTCCACCCCTTGCTTTTTGTTTCATCAAATTAAGAGAACATTTACTATTGTGGATAACTCCCGTTCTTCTTCTTTGGTCCCGGATGTGGTAAAAGATAGTTCTAATTGCTGGTCAGCTTCATCTCAGATCATCCTTCTGTTTTGTAGCCATGTCAAATCAAGAACTTATTGATGCTGGAAAGAAGACGATGGATGAAACAGATCAAGTCATTGAACGCTCCAAAAAGGTAACCAATCTTTTGCACTTTGCTTTTCGAAATGTTTATGTTATTAGTATTCTGAACTTCAGATTTTACCCTTAGGTTGTTGAGCAAACGATTGAAGTGGGAACACAAACTGCTGTTACATTAAAAGGCCAAGTAAGTATGAGACCTATCATCAGCTATCACACTTGTTTCCTGAATTTATCCTCATTCTTAAGTGCTTCACCCATGATTGTTCTAAACCACTGCAGACTGATCAAATGGGTCGAATAGTTAATGAACTAGACACAATTCAATTTTCAATTAAGAAGGCCTCACAGCTGGTGAAAGAGATTGGAAGGCAGGTTAGTTAGTTACTGGTCTTGTTATACTTCTGTTCCTTTATTACTTTTGTTTTTCACCCTTCTTTGTAAACTACTGAACTTTTTCCATTTGTTTTCTTTTTTCAGGTGGCAACAGATAAATGCATAATGCTATTTTTGTTCCTTATTGTCTGTGGTGTAATAGCTATTATTGTTGTGAAGGTATTCTCTTCAGCTATTGATATTGTAAACCACCCTTATGCTTTCCTATTCACATCTCTTATGGCTGCCAAAATTGCGATAATTGTGGCCGTGACAGTTACGGTCTTCATTAACACCTCTCTAGGAACATAAAAAGTATATGATATGTGCGTTGTCCTATAACATTTCCATCTGTCGTGCTGTATTAATTCTTTCTCCTTGTTACCTTTTTTTGGTTTATTTTGCTTGTATCATTTGCATGTATGTTTGCACATCTTAATTGCATCCATTGTTGTCTCAAGTCAGAAAGGTTGTGGAGTTGTGACTTACGTATTTTTTCAGATTGTCAATCCCCACAACAAAGACATCAGGGATATTCCTGGACTCGCGCCACCAGCTCCTTCAAGAAGGCTTTTATATTTGAGGGATTCAGCAAACTGAGTGAATTCACGAGGACAGTCATGAATCGGTTGTTTTGCTTCCCAGATTTTTGTGGTTTATGCTATTGAGAACAAAAAGGAGTGGTGGGAAGAATGCTGTTTGCTGGCTTTCATCTTCTTATTCTCATTCTTCAGTATCTCTTGTACTGTTATATTCATTACGTACCTGAGCTGTTGTGTAACTAAGGTTAATGTAAATCACGTCCGAGTGTATTCTTGCATTGTTTGATGTTTTGCTTTTGTAAACATGTTTTGATTGTGGCACAAAATTTGGAAGACCTGAGTTACACGAATAGGTTTCAGTCACATCATGTTTTGGTCTGATATCTTGAGCACTGCAGCTTGTTTACGTTACTGAAATTGACAGTAGTTGAGGTGACCATATTTGAGACTCCAACGTGGCCTAGCTCAGTCAGCCAAATGGGTGTGTGAATTACATGTTTTTATCTTATTTGTTTCTCATTCACCTGCTCTTGTTTGTTGCCCACGCCTGGCTCCACCTGGTTGCATTGCATGTTTCCTTAATATGACAGAAATACAAAAGACGACTCCTTCCAATCCCGTAAAATCAAACAGATACTAAAATAATTACAAAACAAACAAGCCAAACCCATATAATTTTGGGGTTATACATAGTGGTAGTAGTTGTTGTAATAACATAAGCATTAATCACAGCCTTCCCATATAGGATTAGGTGCAAGCAATCGACTTTTTTATAAAGAAAAGCAGACCGACATCTGCATACAAGAAAATGAAGTGCGTTTAGAGCTAATCTGACATGGGTTATAATAAAAAAAAGACAACCAACCTAATCAATACCTAAAGCTAAAATAAGATTAGAGATGATATTAGTGAAGCTTCAACCACCGTAGTCCGTAGACAAATTGGGTTAGGACCTACGAGCTGTAGTAAACAGGCACTAATCATTAGACAGTCTCTTTAGCTTGCTTATAAAAAAACATTTCATCCCTGCTGCTTCTGTTCTGTTATGTTGTGTGGTTAACAAGCAAAAGAGTTTAGATAATGAGAATGCGATGACTATCCCTCAGGTAAAGTTTCCCAATATCCTACTTAGTTTTAGAACCTAATCATGTCAAGTTAGTATTATTATGTTGAGTTAGTTATCATTTATATCTCCTTGCCTGGAAGCTCACTGGATTGGGTTCCTTTGAACAGGTAGGTTACTTGACACTTTGAAACTCGCTTTTTTTGGTGTACTTATTTTTTAAAACTTTAATTTAGTTAGTGGTTTAAGACAAGCTATTGACTTAAAAGTCTCAAACAACATCTGCCCTTGGTGGGGCCTTATACAGAGATGGATCAACATATTATGTTTATGTATCTTATGTTTCAGGAAAAATAATATGTAAGAAACAGCATTCTAGTGTTGAACAAGCTAAATACACACAGGTGGCATGTAGAACATTTACTGTAAGCCACCATAAGATGGGGATGGATTGACAGTGTATGTAAAGACACTAAACAATTGTCTGCCAATTCTTTGTCATGATGCGAATCAAAATCGTATGGAGAATAGAACTTGGAGGAAACAGATGACAATAACTACGTATGGATTATACAGGACATATATATCTAATTATCAGATACAGATGCATCATTATACATGTATGAATCTGACTGATTCTGTCTCTATGTGTATAATCTGAAAAGCAGGCCTTTAGAATCAGAACCGGTTGTGGTTGAGCCGGGGACCCATCTGATCATCTGATCTACCGCCATCGAAAAATCCTTGCAAGGTCAAATCTTTCTTCTACTTTTTGCCCTGTTTTTTGACAAAACAACAGTGGACGACAGAGTAAAGCACATGTTTGTTTCATTTTTATTTTTGTCGTAGGATTAATTACTTAAAGAACTTGGTATAATGGTTGAAAAAAGAAAGTTAAATACAGGGATGAGTTCATATGTCGAAACCACGACCAACCATGGCCACTTTTAAGTTAAAAGTCACAGCTTGCTTATTTGCTTTCACTTGCTTAGTCAAACTGGTGAGGTCTCAGGACTGAAGCCAATGCCATTAGAAAGGAATAGAATAGGGAACTCACAGAGCACGAGGACGATTAAAAAATGGATATGTCCTTAAAGAGCAGTAATAACGAGGAAATGGCTGATCTCGGAAATCTTCTGTCACGCTGATTGGTGATAAATGATTATTACTCGGTCCTTTCAACGATTCTATAAAACTCTACGACTTTCTGCGTACTTGTCACAGTCACAGCACCTCATTTTAAAAAGGAAGAAACTTAAACCCGAGAAGACTTCCTTTCCTTGACACTGCGTTTTCACCCGATATCTGTATGTAGTATGTACGCATTGAGGTTTATGTGATGTAAAGCATGTCTTTTCTCGTCACTGTTCACCCACCTATGACAACTACATATCGTCTAATACATTTTTGCCAAATTTGTTTCTGAAAACCCAGAAAGGAAATCAATCTCTTTCTCTCTGTTTATGTGATTCTTTTACAATGGGGGTTCTTTTTCCACATCAGGATCATATTATTTCCATGTGGGTTTTGAACAAACACAGTGTTTGAAGATTAATCAACGGGGGAGAGTGTGAAAAGGCAAGTCTTTTGAGATCCTGTTTGTGATTTCTTCAACTTTAGTACTTTGATAGCTAATGTAGATGAAATCTGATGAGCTGTCTGGTCGGTTTTTGGTTCTTCTTGAGTTCACCTCAAGGGAAATGCTTTCTTCTTCTTCTTTTTCTTCTCATCTCCATTTTCTTATTTCACTCGGGGTCGCTGACTAGTTATTAGTTGTTTAAAATTCTGAGCTTTTGTACGATCCATATGTATCCCATTCCTTTTCCAATTTAACATAGTTGTGATCATATTCTTTATATCGATTGGTGGGTTTTGCTTTTGCTTGAAACTTGTTGGTTTATTCATATTCTCTTTGAAGGCTCTGTGATTTGAGGCCTTCTTTGTTTTCCTTTTCTGTAGGCTCGGTAGCAGCTGAAGGAAAATGGCGTCTAGTCTCAAGAGTACTTTGACTTCAAAATATGTTGGTATAGAGTTGTGGGTAATAATTGTTGTTTGTCTGGGAGTAGTTTGTCTAGCAGTTCTGGTGGTTTCACTATGGCTCAGTTTCAGAAAAAGATCCAGAAGGTCAGGTAACTTGCTCCCTATGAGCCAAGTACCTAAAGTTCCAGAGGAAATTAAGGAGATTGTAATGGACCAAGGTGGTTTTGTAGGCCTTAATGACAGATTTAGTGACAAAGAATCGGAGAAAGTATTGATTCAATCAGAAAATGGCGATGATAGCAGCTCCTTCATTCACATGGGGAAAGATGGGTCTCAAGTGGGAGAAGAAGGATCCACTGGGAGACCTTCTTTCTACAACCCTTCCTCACATCCTTTGACTGCACCTTCACCTCTGTCTGGTCTTCCTGAATTTTCACACTTAGGCTGGGGTCACTGGTTTACACTCAGAGATCTGCTAGAGGCAACTAACAGGTTTTCCAAAGACAATATAATAGGTGATGGTGGCTATGGAGTTGTTTATCGAGGCCAGTTGATTAATGGGACTACAGTTGCTGTTAAGAAGCTCCTCAACAACCCGTAAGCATCTTATCAATTTGTTTTCATTTGTACATTATTGCGTAAGATCTCATTTTACTATCTGTAGGTTAATAGATTTGACAGTCTGTTGATGTTCTTTTATTACAGAGGACAAGCTGATAAGGATTTTAGAGTTGAAGTAGAGGCAATTGGTCATGTGAGGCATAAAAATCTAGTTCGACTGTTGGGCTATTGTATGGAAGGAACACAGAGGTACTTTGTTATTTTGGTTTTCTTTTAAGTAGGTAGTGTTCAAGTAAGTCATCATAGAATAGGTAACTAATCAACAGATTGAGCGTCACAAAAATTCGATGATACTTTGTTTCAACCTTGCATTCTCAAATTAATAAATACAAATATCCTTGTTACTATCTTCAATCATAAGAACACTAATTGAGTGTCTGCATTAGACATTGTTACGAGTTTTGCAGATAATGGTTTACTTAGATAAGCACCAAGGACATAATAGTGCCTTCCTGCATCGTATTAACCTCCCAGTGCATCAAATTGGTGCTATATTGAGCAAGTGAATATGAAGCAGTGTTCTAGATTCACAAAACTGTATGTTTTGCATTCACTTGCTGTTTTCTATTTTCCTGTGTTATACTTCAGAATGCTGGTATATGAATATGTCAACAATGGGAATTTAGAACAGTGGCTTCATGGAAGTATGCATCATCTAGGATATCTTACTTGGGAGGCTCGCATGAAAATTCTGCTTGGTACTGCTAAAGCGTAAGTCCATCCATCCATCCATCAAGTCCTCATAATCTTATATCACATGAGTTCACGTTCATGGCCTTAACTTGCAGGCTGGCTTACTTGCATGAGGCCATTGAACCGAAAGTGGTGCATCGAGACATAAAATCTAGTAACATTTTAATTGATGACAACTTTGATGCCAAGATATCTGATTTTGGCCTGGCCAAGCTGCTTGGTGCTGGAAAGAGTCACATTACAACTAGAGTAATGGGCACCTTCGGGTGAGTAGTTCTCTAACATCAATTTCTTGCAACTTAATCATCAAGAGTTTCGCTTAGTAGTAGGGACAGAGTAATACCAGCATTTATTAGCTTTCAGATCATGATATGTGAAGTGATGGGTTGGGAATCGTTGTAATTATTTATCCTTTCCAATGTATCAAGAAAAGAGTTCTATTGCAACTTGATGGGCATCAGTCCCTCCATTTTCTTTCTGCTGGCTTTTGAATCTACCATTGATTGTTACTTTGGCAATTCCATTGTTGTTAGGATATTTTCTTTGCTTTTCCTTCACATGCAATTGTTTTCTTTTATTTGCTAAGATTTGAATGATTTTGCAGTTATGTTGCTCCAGAATACGCAAATTCCGGCCTTCTGAATGAGAAGAGTGATGTTTATAGCTTTGGAGTTGTGCTTCTGGAAGCAATTACTGGAAGAGATCCGGTGGATTATGGTCGCCCTGAGAATGAGGTGTATGCTAAGCCTTTTCATTTTGAGGGAGTGATGATTTTCACAGAAGCACATGCATAACCTGCCATTGACTAGCAGTATATGATTTTGACTTTGGACGTCACATGAAGTAGCTCAGTTAGATCCTCTGAATTTTACCAAACACGTTAAAGCATACAGTGGTCCAACATTCATTGTGGCGTTAGAACCTTTAACTACTTTAGCTTGCCATTTCTTTCCGGGAATCCAGTGCAGTATGCTTTTCTTTTAGTTATGTAGGGTTCCCAAGTGAATATAGTAGTGTACTGCAGAAATATAATCCACAATGCTGTTTTGTAATCCTGTTGGTTGGTTCTTTCAGATAAATCTAGTGGAATGGTTGAAGATGATGGTTGCAAGAAGGCGCACAGAAGAGGTGGTAGACCCAACGATTGAGACTAGACCATCGACTAGTGCCCTTAAGCGAGCTCTTCTAACTGCTTTAAGATGTGTAGATCCAGAAGCTGAAAAGAGGCCAAAAATGAGTCAAGTAGTTCGCATGCTTGAATCAGAAGAATATCCTGTGCCAAGAGAGGTTTGACCCTGAAACTTGCTTTGAGCTTTTTATTTGAGTTCCATTTGGGTTCAGACTTTTATTTGTTTCCAAGGGAACATTTAAAAATAGTATCCATCTCTCTAAACTTTTACCAACCGGAGATGCTTTATTCTCACACTATTTTCATTTGAAGTTGGAGTTATTAATATATTTAAGGAAATCAAAACTAAATATGGCCGTGGATGGAATTTCAGGACCGAAGACGGCGAAGAAACCGGACAGGAGTAGAAGAGGTCGAGTCTCACAAGTACAAATCTGACTCAGAAACAAGCAACAATCCAGATGATAGAAGGAAACATCAGGTGTAGAAACTGTGATGATTATAACCAGGAGGGTATCTTATGGATTATGTCTTTCCCGATACTTGTGCATCGGCTGAAAGTTGGGTTGGATCGTAGTGAGGAGGCAATGGAGAGATTAGACAAATTTCTCTTAATTCTCAATGTTTGCTGATAGAAGCTGTAGAGAAGATCACATTGTACCAGAAAGACGAGCCCTTCAGCGGTGGCGTGTACAAAAGTTGATGGTTCATTATTTCTTTCATTCCCTTCTTCTAAACTTAATTTTTTTCTCTACCTTTGATCACGTTGTTGTCATCATATAGCTCAAAAGATTGACAGCAAAAGAATACGTAGAAAAGCCCAAGTTAGTGTTTCAGATTGTTGGTGAAATACTCAATTGGGTGCTCTGTTTGATACATTTTGTTTATCCATTGGCTCAGCATGCATTATCCAATATCCATTAAGTTGGCAGGATGATACTACAAAAAAAGATTGCAGCTTTGTGAGCATTTTCCCATTATTTGGGAAGCGTTGTTGTTCTGTCATTCTGGAAAAGAAGAAGCAACACAAGCCAATTCATTGGGTTAGCAAAAGATTTCACCTTTTTCCCATTGTTTGGAAGTCATGAACTGTCTGAAATTTAACAGGAATTTTTCTTTCACCAAATGATCAGAATGAGTTAGAAGAGTGGAGGGTTCATTGAATTGCATGGTCTCTGTCTTTTTTTGTCGGGAAAACGGAGAACTTGATTAGTTAAAAAAGAGGAAAGAATACTAATAACCACTGATTTCTTACTAATGGCTTCTTCAAATCTTTAGTTGTTTTTGTCTAAATTGGCTCCATCCATTGTTTAGTTTGGATTAGAAGAGAAAATATCAAGAGCAGTGAACAAATATTAGCGCAGTAATTGATGAAGAAAGGGACAAGTGTTTGATAAAACTTGAGAGAGCCAGAGAGGGTGAAGCTTCTAAAGGCGAAGGATAGAAGGATTGTTTGGGTTTTGGCGAAAATCAGTCATGTTATGCTCTTTCTCGTCTTCACTTGTCTCCTCTCCTCTTCCTTGCGATAATGTCAACATCAACAACAAGAAGATCATCAACAATCATCAAATGTATTTTCTTCGATGTGCTTATCCCTCTGCTAGAACTGCATCTTCTTCTTCCCAAAAGCAGCAGCGGCATTGGAAGCAAGGCCAATACCCAGGCATCACTGAAATTTCACGTCCCAAGAGAGCCCCCATTAAGAATCTTAAGAAGAAACTCGATCGCAAGTCTGATGCTAAGGCCTGGGTCAATACCGTCACTGAAGCTCTGTCCGATTCCATTAAAAAGAAGCAGTGGTCTCAAGCACTCGAGGTTCTTCCTCCTTTTATTTGCTATTGACATTTCCATGTGTTTTTGGCAATTGGGTCTTTGTAAAGTATCGATCTTTTTCTTCACTAGGTTTTCGAGATGCTAAAGCAACAACCTTTCTACCATCCAAAAGAAGGAACCTACATGAAGCTTCTAGTTCTGTTGGGAAGATGCGGCCAGCCCCAACGTGCTCATCAAGTGTTCGATGAAATGCTTGAAGCAGGATTAGAACCCACGGCTCAACTTTATACTGCATTACTCGCTGCTTATTGTCGCAACAATCTGATTGACCACGCTTTTTCCACTCTTAACCAAATGAAAACTCTTCCCCGTTGCCAGCCTGATGTTTTCACCTATAGTACCTTGCTTAAGGCCTGCGTTGATGCTTCCAGATTTGAATTAGTTGAGACTTTATACCAAGAAATGGATGATAGATTGATTTCTCCAAACACGGTTACACAAAACGTGGTTTTGAGCGGATATGGGAAGGCTGGAATGTATGATGAAATGGAAAAGGTGCTGTCTAGTATGCTAGAGAGCGCAACTTGTAAGCCTGACGTTTGGACCATGAACATTATACTCAGTGTGTTTGGTAACAAGGGTCAGATTGATTTGATGGAAAGATGGTATGAGAAGTTCAGAAGCTTCGGAGTTGAGCCTGAGACTCGGACCTTTAATATTCTGATTGGTGCTTATGGAAAGAAGCGAATGTACGATAAGATGTCATCCGTGATGGAGTACATGCGCAAGGTTCAATTTCCATGGACAACCTCGACTTTCAACAATGTTATTGAGGCCTTTGCGGATGCTGGTGATGCAAAAAACATGGAGCTGACATTCAATCAGATGCGTACAGAGGATATGAGGGCAGACACCAAAACATTTTGTTGCCTTATCAATGGATATGCCAATGCAGGTATGTTCCATAAGGTTATCAGCTGTGTCCAGCTGGCTGGAAAGTTTGAGATACCTGAGAATACCTCGTTCTATAATTCTGTTATTTCTGCCTGTGCCAAGGCGGATGATTTAATGGAGATGGAGAGGGTATATAAGCGGATGAAAGATGTGCAATGCCAATCAGATTCCAGAACTTTTAGTATCATGGTGGAGGCGTATAGAAAAGAAGGTATGAATGACAAGATCTTTTACTTGGAGCTGGAGAAACAGGAAATGATTGCCAATGGCTCTGCAAAAGAGTAGGATACTAACTGGACTGCTGTTTATTGCTGATGGATGATCTAAAATCAAAACTGCTAATTTCACCTCCAGCAATTCATAATCTTTTGAAATGGGTTGGTGATTGGAGCTGTTTTTTTTAACCAAGTTTACGGGATAGATGATAATTTCAACTGGCCTCGTCCTGAATGCCCATCTTAAAACCAGGAACTGAGATGTGAAGTTCCATGTACCTTACAGTTGGTGTTGTGATCATCTTTCTTTTAAGGAATAGTTGTCAAAATCAATTAAATTTAGTCATTAATTGCTATAAGCAGTCAGATATCTGTGTTTCTGCAAAAGCAACTGGAAGAATAAAAGTTACGAATTGCTACAAGTAGCAGCTCTTCTCTCTGATTATTCTGTGGTTTTCCTAAAGGAAAATTGTCAGTTCATGTATCATCGTCAATCAAACAACTTGGAAGAAAGAAATTACATATTTTATAACTCGTCAAATCTCATTTGGAATCTGACTTTTCATAAGTGTCTGGAGTTTCAGATTAAAAAAAGAAAAAACAATCGTCTGGTCTGCTGTGATGACTAGAATTGATACTGCATAAAACAAATCCAGTTTAAGTTCTTATTGGTACTCGGAAACTTCCCGAGTTCCAACTGGTATTTAGAGAAAAAGTCATATGAAGAAGCTGACTTACCATATTTTCAGTGTGTTCAAGAAAGTCAAGGCCATCAACTTTTATCTATTATGACTCATGAAGAGTTCGTTTGATGCTTGTTATCTTCCTAGTCTTCAAGAATCAAACTGAAAAAAGAAAGAAAAGGCACATAATCAGCAAGATGTGTAAGAAGACAAGACACGACATCATCGAACATCAGCAATCTCGTTTGACTTTTTCATTCAATATTCAGCTGACAGAATAAGATTGAGGCTCATTTCCATTGCTGACCAATAAGATGACGCATTGCATTACCTCATCCACTGCAGGTTTCATCTCTTTTTTTTAATCTCTTTTATCTTACTTCAAACTCAATCAAATGATTAACTAAATATGCGCGTCTCCATATGTATGCATATGCTCAAGACCCATTGTCTGTCTCTAAACCTTCCAACCTGTTAATCCTACAATGGCCCAGCTAGCTGGCCACGATAGGATTGAGTCACTAAGGGTCGAGTTGGCTGAGCTTGGAAGAAGCATCAGGTCCTCTTTTAGGGCTAATGTGTCAAGTAGTTTTCGCAGTGTCTCAAGTGTAGTCTCTGATCACCATAGTAATGTAGTAGATGATGAAGATCGCTCGCAGTGGGAAGCTGTTGAGAGGTTGCCAACTTTTGAACGTATTACAACTGCATTATTTGAAGGGAAAGATGGAACAGCTGGAATTGGAAATGCAAGTGGGAAAAGAATAGTTAACGTTGCTGAACTTGGAGCTCAAGATCGTCATATGCTGATAGAGAAACTTATCAAACACATCGAAATTGACAACTTGAGATTGTTGCAGAAAATTAGAAAGAGAATTGATAAGTAATGATCTAAATGATATGGGCAAAGTTCAAGCCTTCATACATGTATGCACATAAATTTAGGCTCTGTCAAGTTTAACCAACGATTATTTGCAGAGTTGGTGTAAAATTGCCCACTGTGGAAGTAAGATACAAAAATCTTAGTGTTCAAGCAGAGTGTCAACTAGTTCATGGCAAGCCTCTCCCTACTCTTTGGAACACCACAAAGAGTATTTGTTCGGTAAGTACCTGCATGCAATGTTAATGCTCTCTCTAGATTAGTTCTTCCAAGAAGGAAACTTGCAAGGTTCCACTAGAATAAATTGTTATTTCTTTTTCTATCCAGAAGGTTAGCTCTATGAATGATTTCCAAAACACTGATCACTGCCCTTGTCTTGTTTGTCACCGAGCTGTGTTTTTACGTCTGTTGACTTCTTATGGTGATCTATACAGCTCTCCACAATCACTTTGAGCTTTCTTCCTGTGGCAGGGGTTCTTCAATCTGCCGTTTTCTGAAGAAAAAGCCAAGATAACCATTCTAGAGGACGTCGGTGGTTCTATCAAGCCTGGAAGGTAGTCTTCAAATTCTGCTATCTTTTGTGAGTTTGATTAATCACTCAATAGGCATAGCTACAGGCATAGCTACAGGTTACCCTTTTTCCTAATAAGCCAGACCAGTGTGCTTACATGGTAGAGAAATGACGGAAACGTTTTGAAAAGTAAATTCACTTACGTTAAAGGATTCATTTTGCAGGATGACTTTATTGCTTGGCCCTCCAGGGAGTGGCAAAACCACTATGTTATTGGCGCTTTCTGGGAAACTAAGCCATTCTTTGAAGGTTTTTTAATGCTTCCACAAGTTGGTGACGTTTATTCCATAATACTTTTTGTTCTATGGTTGTCAACGGATTCACGTGAAGATCTATTCTTTCACTAAAAAACTATATGCCCATCTGCATGTCGTTTGTTGCTAAAAACTATGACTTATTCTTTGCTTGTCAGCCATTTTCTGAAGGTCTTTTCCTATCTTGAGACTCGTATATCGTTCGCTATGTTTGTTCTACAGGTTTCTGGGGAAATATCTTACAATGGTTACCAAATGGATGAGTTTGTTCCTCAGAAAACCTCTGTTTATATAAGCCAATATGACCTTCACATTCCTGATATGACAGTCAGGGAAACAATTGATTTCTCGGCATGGTGTCAGGGTATAGGAAACCGAGCCGGTAAGTATGCTTAGTGCAGAATTTGTCAATTTCAGTTTAGAGATGCTAAGAACCATTCCCCCTACTCGCTATGTGATAAGCAAATGGATGATAGTATAGGACTTTTATTAATATTTAGCAATAGTCTCGTAGGAAATTACAAGAACCAAGCTACCAGCCAACAATAACCCCTCAAGTTTTCAGCTGAGACGGTACAAAGAAAAAAAGATACCCCCTTTGCAACCTCAGCCCTGGGCAGGGGCGAGCTGGGCCACTGTCCAGGACTCACTTTTATTAAAAAAAAACTACTTGTAGAATGAAATTTATTAAAAAATTTTTTTTAATTTTTAATTAAAGTCAGGGGCCCACATCTTCTCTTTCACCTCAGGCCTACAAAATTTCAAGATCGGCCCTGGTACTACCCCATTCCCTTACACACTCTCCCCTCCACTCGATTAGCTATTAGCTTCTCTCTCCTCTAACAAATTCTAACAAACTCATTGTCTAACCGTTAGCTGACTCATCATTCCTTGGATCACTCACTTTCTGCTCTGCCTTAGTCTTTCTCCTGGAATAGGTTAGCATGGGTTTGTGGCCCATGTTCTGTTCCTTCCTCCTATGTCTCCTAGAGTAAGTCAATATGGGTTTATGACCCGTATAGCTATCAATTCTGCCTCCTGCGAAATCTGTCTTGTCCTCAAGGCAGAAAGAAGGATACCGCTGTTTCAATTGTGCAGCAACTGTCCAGGAAGCTTCTTCAATTGATTTCCCTTTCTAAAGCACAAGCCATTCAACAATCTGCTTATGATTCTTCTGGATAGTACGTTCAGCTAGAATTGCTTCGGGAGCAGTAGGTTCAGTTGAGTCGACCTCCAGACTTGAGGGAAGAGTTGGCTCGGGCACATGGTTTCCTATCATCTTTTTCAGCTGAGATATGTGAAATATCGGATGAATCCGGGAAGTGTCAGGAAGAGCCAACTTGTAGGCCACAGTTCCATCTTTAGCTATCACTTGAAAGGGTCCATAAAACCGGGCTGAAAGTTTAGGACAGATCTACCATGCGATTGATGTTTGTCTGTGAGGTCTAAGCTTGACATAGACTCAATCTCCTACCTCCAGTTGAACATCTTTGCGTTTAACATCAGCTACGGACTTCATGACTTGTTGAGCCCTAACAAGATGGAATTTAAGCTGCCTCAAAGCCTCATCTCTATCAATCAACAAGAAACCCCCCAATGAGGAAGTGAGGAACTTTAGGAGGAGGTCGACCATACACCACCTCGAAAGGGGTTGTGGTAGTAGCAGAATGAAAAGAGGTGTTATACCAAAATTCGGCCCAAGAGAGCTAATTATGCCACTGTTTTGGTTGCTCAGAAACAAAACATCGGAGATAGGTCTCAAGACACCTATTGACCACCTCAGTTTGTCCATCCATTTCCGGATGATAAGAGGTGCTCATTCGAAGAACCGTTCCTTGCAACCTCCAAAGTTCCTTCCAAAAATTACTAACAAAGATTGGATCCCGGTCACTTACAATTGTCTTCGGAATGTCATAGAGTCTAACCACCTCCTTAACAAAACAATCAGCTACAGCTTTGGCAGTAAAAGGGTGTTTGAGAGGGATAAAATGTGCATACTTTGATAATCTGAATTGGGAATAGGGAGAGGTTGAAGTAACCCAGCTGGGGCAAGAGTTTGATACTTGTGTCTTTGGCATACTTCACATTCCTTCACAAACTGCAGAATCTGTTTTCGCATTCCAGCCCAATACAAACAACCAACTATCCGTTTATAGGTCTTAGTAAGTGACCCCCTGTAGGAGAAGAATGGAATTCTTACAAGAAATATGGAATGAGGGAGGAGGTTTGAGACAAAACTAACCTGTTTCCCTTGAACAGTAGCCCTCGTGATAAGTGGAACTCTGTTTTTGATGGAGGATTAGCTTGGAGTTTCTGTAGAATTTCTGTCAACCATGGGTCTCTTTGATACTCTTCTTATAACTTAGCAGAGTCGACCCAATTAGGTGATGAAACAAGATAGTGAAATTCTGGTTCCACAGGTACACGTGATAAAGCATCTGCTGCCTTGTTTTCTGGTCCCGGCTTATAGAACACTTCAAATCGGAAGCACATCAGCTTGGACAGCTAATGTTGTTGATCTGGGGTATTTAACCGCTGTTGTAGGAGGTGCTTCAATATCTAGTGATCGGTGTACACCTTGAAGGATCTCCCCAAAAGATGATGCCTCCAATGTTGTATGGCTAGCACTAAAGCCATAATCTCCTTCTCATACACTAATTTGGACATGGCAGTAGCAGATAGGGCCTTGCTAAAATAAGCAATAGGTTTATTTTCCTGCATAAGGACAGCCCCCAATCCAAAACCAGAAGCATCACACTTCACAATAAATTCCTTGGAGAAATCTGGTAGGGTAAGGACCGGAAAAGAAATTAGGCAATTCTTCAACTTATTAAAAGCTCCTTGAGCTTCGGGACCCTAAGAGAAGTTGTCTTTCTTGGTGAGTTCGGTGAGGGGTCGAGCGATCTTCCCATAGTCTTTGATAAACTTTCGATAATACCCGGTGAGACCAAGAAACCCTCTCACTCCGGTAACATTCTTAGGTATAGGCCGATCTTTAACACATTGGATCTTGATAGGATCCATTGCTACACCTTCAGCTGAAATAACATGTCCCAAATACTCAATGGTTTGTTGTCCGAATAAGCATTTCTTCTGATTTGCAAAGAAATGATGTTCCATTAAGAGCTGTAAAGCTTGTTCCAAGTGTTTGAGGTGCTGGTGCCAACTACTGCTATAGATCAAAATGTCATCAAAAAATACTAACACACTTTTCCTTAGAAGTGGTCTAAAAACCGAATTCATAGTAGATTGAAAAGTGGATGGGGCATTCATAAGTCCGAAAGGCATAACCAAGTATTCATAATGGCCTTCATGAGTTCGAAAGGCTGTTTTATGAATATCTTCGGTCTTAATTCGTATTTGGTGAAAACCAGACTTCAAGTCAATCTTAGGGAAATACTTGGAACCATGTAATTCATCAATAAGCTCATTGATAGTGGGAATTGGAAACTTATCAGGAATGGTTACCTTGTTCAGGGCACGGTAATCTACACACATCCTACATGAATGGTCCTTCTTTTTAACTAGAATTACTGGACTGGAGAAGGGGCTGGTGTTGTGTCTGATTGCACCTAATTCTAGCAATTCCCTGACCTATTTTTCAATCTCATCCTTATGGTGGTAGGCATACCTATAAGGACGTACACTTACTGGATTAGTTACATTATATAGAGTAATGGCGTGATTGTGACCTCGCGAAGGAGGAAGACCCTTCGGTTCTTGGAACACCAGTCCGTTTGCTTGCAAAACTGAAGTTAATTCCTGAATTTGGACTGGAATTAAGGTAGTATTGGTTTCCGAAACAAGCACATTAATCTCACCCCCTTGCTGTTCATTCTGAAACTCCATCGCAATGGAATGGAACACCCCTTGCAAGGCAAAAATTTGTTGGGGCTGCTTACAGCCTTGCCCTCTCAAGGTGACTACTTCTTTCCCATGCTCAAATCCCCAACTCACTGTTTTCTGCTTGAAATATGCTCTCACCTCTCCTAAAGTCTCCAACCATTCTGCACCCAAAACCAGATCTATTCCCCCTAATTGAAGAATGTATGCATCAATTAGTAGCTCCACATTTCCTACTAACACCACAAGTCCCTTACACCGACCTTGTGAGAAACATTTTGTTTCATTACCCAATTTCACCCCATAAGATTCGGTTGGAGTCACTTTCAAACCCAAGGTGGCTACTAAGTCCTGCGAAAGATAATTATGACTTGCTCCACTGTCTAGGAGGAGCAAGATTGAAACTCCATCCAACTTACCCTCAAATTTGAGGGTCTTAGACTGAACAATCTCCCCATACTCAGCTACTTGACAAACCATTTCCCATGCCTCACCAGTTTCGGTCTCCTCGCTGTCTCCAACACCTGAAGGAAGCCTTTCTCCTTCGTCGTCCCCTTTTCAAATCAATAATCTCAAATGCTTGTCAAGGCAAACATGGGTAGGGCTATAGTGTTGTTCACATTTAAAACATAACCCGTTAGCCGTTCGTTCCATCATTTCCTGATAAGAGAGGTTGCGGGTCCCCTTTGGTCTCCCCTCGACAGCCCTCCCAACGCCGGGTCCTCGTTCAGCTCCACTAGTAAGTTGCGTTGGGGGTTGGACCATGTTGGGTCGCATGCCACCCCAATTACGACCACCCTTGGTCGGGTTGGCGGACCCAAACCTCGGGACATCCACAGGTCTTCAACCCCTTGTCGGTTTGGTAGTCACCGGTGGTGCTAGCTTGCGCTCTACTGCTCGCGCTGTGGAGATCATCTAATAACGGGAAGAAGGATCCAAGGCCAAAACCTCCAGCCTTATATCTTCTCGTAATCCCCTTAAGAAAAAACCCATATATTGATCTTCGGGACAGGGGGGGAACCTGAGCCATCAATATCTCAAAAGTTTCCACGTATTCGTCCACAGTGCCTAGCTGCGTCAACGTCTTCAACTGGAAAAATGGATTCCCGATTTAGTGATCTCCATACCGATCGAACAAAGCCCTTTTGAAAGTCT
>JANQAP020000603.1:319558-353827 GCA_026874005.2 Erythroxylum coriaceum | reverse complement strand
CCAACCTGTTTTCGTTTCAAAACGAAGTGCTTTTAAGTTTGTTTACATATAAAATGGCATTGATTTACAGATTAAGTAGTTCAGAACAAAAATATGGTTAGAATAGATTAAGTAGTATAGAAGATCTGAACGAGAGGATGCTTTGAAATTTCATTAAAAATATTTTAAAAATATAAGTTTCGGATGCCAAATGCAAGATGTTTACACCCAGTTATGAAACAATTTGCCTCTGTAAACCTTCTCTGGCTCATTGGAACTAAATCTGATTCCTTTTTATTCCCTTTTCAGGTTATTCTTGAAAGATATTCGAAAGCAGACCTGCCAGAAATGGAGAAGAAAAAGTAGGTCCTAGTCTCATTATCCAATGCAAAATTTTCTTCTTCTTCTAAAATTTATAATCAACTTAACCTTCCTTCTTAAAGTAGCACATCTTTGTTTCTGATCTCAATGATTCTAACCGCGCGTCTGATCCCTTATTCAGCTATGATGATGCTTTTTTCGGTTATTATTTATCCACATCTCTGGTTCTGATCCATTTTAGTCATCAGAGTATCATTTGTTATTACATTGAGAAGACTTTTTTTGAAAAATACATTGAGAAGACTTGTGTGAAGAACTTCCATTGTTTCTAGTTGGTACTATAGGGAACTTGAGACATCAATGACTAAATTGGTGTTTGAAATCAAATTACTGATGATTGCTCTGAGACATGCCTGATTTTTTCCTTTCTCTTCCGGTTAAGAGGATGCCATCTTTACTTTGAATTTCCTGTATTACACACAGATACCTTGTTCCCCGAGACATGACAGTAGGACAATTCATCCATATGCTAAATAGCAGGCTGCATTTGACTCCTGGAAAAGCTTTGTTTGTATTTGTGAAAAACACTTTGCCTCAAACAGGTACCAATACTTTTCCAGTTCCTATAACCTTGGACTACAGTTCAAACAAACAATTTCCTTGATATATTGCATAGCTCTTAAACTCGCATTTCACGTTTATCTCAGCAAGTCAAATGGACTCGATTTATGAATCTTACAAGGATGATGACGGATTTCTTTACATGTGCTACAGCACTGAGAAAACCTTTGGTTAGTCTGTGTCATTCTTTATCCCGACTCTCTGATGTCTGCCTTAATTCTACTGTACAGTTGTTTACGTGGACATCTGTCTGGCTTACCACTGTCCATGTAATCTCTATGGTGTTTTCTGTATATCATGTGAACACCTGTAACTATCTTATTGGAATTGTTAGCAAACAAACAGATAGATGCTCAAGCAATGCCTGTTTTGAGCATTTAATTGTTAATAATATATTTGTCATCTGATTCTACAGAAAAAATTGCAAGTGTTGAAATATATACTGCAGATTCATGCAAGGATAGAGATTTCACCATTGGAAAAAGACCATCTTCATCATCTGCAAAATACTAACCATTAACCTTAAAAGCAGCAAATGCAATTGGCATCCTGAGAAAAGTTGACCAGAGATTGTGCAACACATTTCTGTGATGTCGTGAATTTTGTTATCGTTACAACAAAATCTCTGTATTCTAGGACAAATTAAACCTTACCTCATGCCAGAACAACCGGCCTTTCCTAGCACCTGACTTCCGGCGTCACAACGAGTAAATGTCTTTACACAAACCTTCGCAATCCTTGTTGTCAGCTTGAAGCACTGTACCATCAAGTAGCTGCAAGAGAAAAGCATGAACACACCACCCTGAACCATACTTGTTTTTAAGATAAAAAGAAGGGAAAAAGCTAGTTAAGATACATACAATAACAGGTGAATAGTTTTTCATGAGCAGATAGTTCGTCATATCATATACACGAGTTCCAACAAGAAAGGCCAGAAATAAATGCTAGAATAGTAATATAAAAAGTTTGACATTTTATCACTGGATCCGAAAGGAACAGTAGATATCGATTCCTTAAACCTTGGAACTCGCGACCAATCAAAGGAACCAAAATCAACGTTAGTTATGCTTAAGAAAAGCAAACTAGTAAATACATTCATGTAATACCATCCCGTTATCGTGTTACAAGGACAAGCCTGAGCTAATTTTCTTCTACAGAGGTTTACGCATCACGCATGCAAAGAAAAGAAAAACAAAGATTCCTAACTAGCTTTGCAGAACATTTTCCTACCATGTCTCAACCATGAGTCTCTTGTTACAAATCTTACATCAACTTCACAGCTCATCAGCATCTTTCTATCCTCATAAATCTCTGCTAAGCAGACAATAAGAATAAACTAAGAGCTACAAAAATCACAACAAAAGCATCACCACAAATCATATTCAACTATACACAATCGTCTAACAACAAATTCTCAAGTAACCATCTTCACTTCCAACCACAAAGAGCCTTGAGAAGGGCAGAATGCTTATGCTAGATAATATTGATAGGTTTTTCCCTCCATGATCGGCCATGTACAGCTTCTGTGGTGCTATCTGTCCCTGCCCTTCCTGCCACACATCAAAAAATATCATGAACTCATATATCCACAGTGGACAAAGGCATCAAACATTCAATGCCCCCTACATTGTCAAATTCCACTTCATTTGTAGTGTACTTGTGGCTCCTTTAACAGAACAGAAACATAACAAGTGTAAATGGAAAAGAAAAAAACTTGTGTTAATCATGTCACTGGAAATCATAGATAGGGTAAGAGCGTATGGTAAAAATTTCATGTTTTGATGCAAGTCATGAGTTGGACATGTACAAAGAAAAATGTTCACAACATACCTCTTCTGAAGACCGAGACAGAGTGGAAAGCCCAATCTTATTTCTGGAAATTGAAATCACATCTTGACCCCATACAGAGAAACCAGATATAGCATCTGTATGACCTTTGCAGACAATTGGCTGTCGTGGGAAATTGCTGCAAAGATAATATAACTTGGCACTTTAGATTGCAAATTCTAGGCAAATCAGAACATGAGGAAAGACTATGTTGATTGACAACTCTCAAAGTAAATAGAGGAGAAGAAAGTCCTTTTATGAAAGAAGCAAGGTTTGATGTCTAAGGTGAAAAGGATGTTAGGAAATTGTCCAAGCTGACTAAGGTGAAACACTCTTGACGAATCGTTTTGTAGGGAAACAAGCATTTAACCACAAACAAGCAAACATTGTTAGCCCTCTTATCCAATTCGAATGATGCTTCAATTGTTGTAAGAATGAAATCTGAAAGTAGTAATTAAGCAAAATTGAGATGCTGGACTACTTGCCCTTAAAGGGAGACTATATACTCAAATAAAAGTTTTTCTAACAATACCTTCTCAGGTCCCAAATTCGTAAAGTCCTGTCATGAGAGCTGGAAACAAGCAAATGCTCCTCTGGTGCAGCCAACTGTACACATGAAATGTTAGAAGGATGCCCCATCAAATTTAATGCAGTTATTCTGTTTGGCAATTCAATGATACCTTTGTCACATATCCATCATGAGCTCTCCAGAAGGCAACAACATTTCCACTTCTTGAATCAAACAACCTGCAGTGACCAGAACTAAGTCCAGCTGCAATCCAAGATGGTGAAGCAAAAGCTCCATCTGCTGTAGTTGAGTCAGATCCACAAGAGCATATGGCGGAGACAAGAGAAGTGAAAGTAGATTCAAAAGATTCACCCTTCCATAGATGAAGCTTTTTACCTCGGGCAACATCAATAAACCTGAAAGAAAATTTTCCAGTTTAAACACTGTACCTCCCCTCATTTTGCTACATTATGTCAGGTTTGTGGAAATTCACCTGAGAGAACCATTTCCAGTACCAACAACAAGCCTTTCAACAAACACTAAGTGGTGCATACAAGTGTATAAGCTTCCATCAAAACCACTAGTTAACAATCCACTGGATAACGTGTTAGCATTCAGCATGTTGGGATGTTCCATACTAGTCCTTGATGCAAAAGATGAAGGGCTCACAAGATGCGTAGTATCAACTGAGGGTTCAGAAAAAACTGATATTACTTTTCCTGTTCTGCTATTCCAAACATGAATAGTACCATCACAAGATGCTATCCTTCCAGTAGATGATAACACACAAATGTCGTTTACAGCCTGAAAATTTCGTGAGCAATTAGAGGCCTATTTATCCCCAATGCATACCTAGTGAAAATAAAGACCTTTAGAATCAATTTAACTATGGATGTCCAAGTAACAATTTCAGTACTCTGGAAATAGAAAATCTAGGACTTGAATTAGTCCCCTAGCCTACAATAGAAAACAGCTATATTTGAAAAGGTGGCCAGAAAATGCTGTTTACTGGTTTTTCTAATTCCAAAGTGATACCTACAATAAACAAATGCTTTAAAGGTCAAGTTTTTCATCGGGCATAACCACTGAATCAGTCTTAAAATGAGCCAGTCACATGTATACATTAGGAACAACAAGAGCTCTCCTTCAATTTTTACCACCACATTACACATTAAACCCAAGACTGTGATACATTGTGCATTAACGCATGCGCTCCTATATCATAGTTAATAAATATGTGGAAGCAGTTGGAAATATCAGGAGACACCAACCTCCTCATGACCATGATAGCCAGATGTACAATTTATTCTTGAGAGCTCCCACTTTTGAACAGTTCCTTTGAAACCTGGTCCTACACCTGCAGTGAACAATGTACACTCATCTCGGGTAATGGCTAAAGACCTTAAAGCTCCATGATGTGCACGAATCGAGTATATGATAGAAGCTTTAATCTTCCAAGGTGGTTCATCTTTCAGACTCCCAATACGCCCAATAAAATCAGGTCCATCCCAGCTCGGGGCAGAACTAGGGAACCAAAACCAGGGTTCTCTATTTGAAAGATTTGAACTTGCTAAGTGGCTCTCAACAGGAATGTGGTGAAAGGAGTTGGAACGTCTCTGAGGCATCATGTTTTTGGAACCTCTAGTCAGTTGAGATTGCGGAATTGACCAACCAACCCCATTAAGTAAAAGCTTAGCAGGATTGTACTCGGATGAAGAAGCCTTATTAAGAGCAGGCTTTTTTGCAGTGACATTGTCTGACCCACTTCGAGATGATTCTCCTGTATATTCCCACTGAATGATAACAAGTGTAGAAACATCGAGTCAAAAAATGTGTATGTATCCAAATGCAAGTGGTGCAAAGACAACTTAGTTTATGCTTGTGTTGGGATTAAAATGACAGCATACCTTCCAATTATGATACCGTAATAGAAATTGTTCAAGAAGCAACCAAGTGGCACAACACTGACGAAGTTTCTCTATACCAAGAAGAGATGCAAAAGAGGGATAAAGAAGCACCCTGAAAGTAGAAAAAGAAAAGGCAAAACATATATATGTAAAGACAGTGAAAATTAGCAGTATAGGTAAGATAGGATAAGTTTCAGGTTGGGTTTTAAGAATAAATATGACTAGCACCCACACAAGGTCCATGCGGCTTTCAATTTGAAACTCTCCATCCGTCCTTGGCTTTGAGATCTTCAAGTTTTTGTCAAAGGAACCAGAGCCATTTGCAGTTTCCTGAGAGAACGCAAGCTCATCGAAAAGGTCTTTAAGTTGTGGCAAAACATGTAACGCTGTCAAATCTGGTCCAATTCTATGACAAATTGCCATCAGAGTAGTAGCAGCAACCTGGTCAATAGAATATCATTGGTTACAGGTCTTGTGTAAACTAATTAATTGGCTTGCCAGAGGCCTCAATAAAAAAGAGGACGATCCAACTTGTGTCAAATAAAGAGAAAAAAACTTGCTACAAAAGATGAAATAAAGTTCACCAACTTAACAATGTGAAGTTTGTGGACGTTTAAAAAGCCTCTGATCTGAAATGTCAGCAATGCTGAACAATCAGACATCATGCAACAACTTGTGAACTATGAATAACGATGCCATGCAAATGAGGATTATGCATGTGGAAGCTGCAGATTCACAAGTTTAGATATGAAAAGATTCTTTCTTTCTTTTACCCTTATTGTACTCTCTCTCTATCTCTTTGTAAGCCTGAGCAAGGTCAAGTGGTTCATTTACACAAATATGTTGCCTTTTCAATCATTTCTGATCAATTAAAAAGGGAAGTTCCATCTCAAAGCAGAACAAGATACAGGTAATGACATTCACAATTGAATTCATGAGTAACTACTCAAGAATTTAGACCACCTGAAGCACGGGAATTTCCAGGTTGGTCTGCATGAGAACCATGACATGTAAGCAACCTTTATCCTGCATGGACAAAAAATAGATACATGCTTGATTACAAAAGAACCGACAAAAAAATTGAAATAGGAATCGTGGTCAATGTCCATACTTCAATCAACTCTTTTACAACCACCTCCAATGGCAAGAAGGCAACTAGACCATCCAATGTTGTTAGACAATCAATCAAAGCTAACCCACTCCAGCTCTGAACTGGCTCAGGCTTATTCATATATGAGACACTGGTGCAAGAACGGACAACTTGTTTAAGCAATGGTAGTATATGTTTGACAATAAAATTCTGCCCTAAAAGACCACCTGAAATATGGACATAAAGGTAGCTTGTAAGCTGATCATCAATATAGAAATGGCCATTAATCCCAACAAATCAAAAAATGAGAATACCAATTCTAACCAGCGCATCAATCCCATCAGAGCAAAGTCCTTTCCCAAAGCATCGAATCAATGGTGAAATTGTCTGGATCAGAACACAGTATATGTTTGTTAAACCGTAAGAAACTAAATGAGGTTGATGTGTATGCATTGTGTGTTCCTCTTGAGATCATGCATTCTATAAGCAAATCACGATGACAAAAGAAGAGATAACCTGATTCACCGTGATTGGTATACCAAGCTCTTCACTTGTGCCAATTAGCAGCACAGAAGCAGCAACTGCCGAAGTCTTATGAGGAGCTCCATGTAGATTTGATATCACTAAAGGATGCAACTTTTCCAAATATGCTTGTTTACCAATGAGATTCCATATCTCTTGCACAAATGAGACTTGGAGGAGTGATACCTTAAGATGTGAGTAGCCTGTAGTCTGAATTAAATATTTTAGTAAGTAGGAAACAAACAAATGAAGTTGCACATACTGCAGCTGAAAATAAAAAGGTTCATAACTAGCCTGTAGAATCTTCTGGATAGCAGGCAAGATTAATGTCCTTACTGCTTTGGGCGTCAAACATTTTATAAATTCTTTCAGTAAGATATATGCACATTCAGCTTCAGAATCTGACTGAGGTCTCACTACAAGGGGCAAACAATAAGGGGCACACATTTCGGCTGCAAATGTCCCCATTGCTTTTAACGCACCTTGTTTTGCAAAATTTGCAGCATAAGTGAGTCGAGATCCATCTTTTGCCAGAAGCTGGAGTGGAGCAACATACAAGTAGGAAGACTTCACTGTTGTGGGGAAAAAGCAAGATTCCAAAATGCTTTTGGTGGATGGCCTCCTAATTACCCAGAAAAAGGAAAGGGACAGAGAATTCAATAGGAAAGGGGGAGGAGATAAGGAAAGAAATAGTTCAGACATAAACAACAAATATGGGATAGCCCATAACATTGCTGTGAACTGAAGTTCATTGAAAGTGTCAAATAACACACTCTTCAACCAAGTTATCTCAAATCACATAATAAGTAAAGGCAATACCTTGTCCAATCCTTCTGAATGCAGGCCTCAACAAGTAGTTTGGTTTGAGGAGGAAGTTCATGTATTGAACTAGGCAAGATGCCAAGGTCAAGATATGTATCCAATGAGGACGAATTGAAAAGTGGCTTCTTCAAACAAAGTTCTGCTAAGACACAGCCAACGGAAAATATATCCTGCGAAATATCATAGGAGCGAGTCCCCGAATTACATGATTTCTGCATCCAACATAATAACTCTTGATATTCCATTGAACCTTCAACCTCTGTTTCCATGTTCTCAAGAAGATTGCTTGAATTAATATAACATGGCAACCCATAATTTCTGCTTATTTCCAAGGGACTGGCTAAGCTTTCCTCAGAATACCTACTCACTGAATCTTGCAAAGAACTGATGTCCTTCACAAGTTCATCCAAATCATAGCAATAGCGAGGGCTCAAATGCTTGGCATGCTGAGTGAATGCAGATGCTTCTTCCAATTCTTGCAGAAAACCAGTTTCAAGTAGGAGGGGTTTTGTGCCCTGTACTTCACTTACTTGGCATTCATTCATAATAGAGGAGGTATAGTGTTTTTCTGATTTAGCACCTCGACGTACAGGATGTGGACGAGTGAAGAGTTGACGACGTCCCATTGATCTTGGGATTGTGGCCTCTGATGATGCTAGCATAACGTTCTTGGCCTCAACAGCTGCCTGCCCCGACATCTTGTAGCCAAAGGTGATGTCTATCCAATTATGGATTTGACATGAGACCCGTTTACTTTCTAAAGCATCTCGATGTAATTTAATGAACTCCTCTGGACTTCCTACCCATGATGGTACTGCCAAATCAGTCATACCAGAGTGTACAGAGTAAAAGATTTGAGGGTCGCAATAGAACTCAGGGATGCACTCATCAGGAGTCCATTGGTACAGCCTTTGCATACTAGAGGGATACTCATTAGGTTCATAAACTGATCGAACAGCCATGCGAAGCACACTCAATGGTAGCCTCCTAGCTTTGTAACTACAGACAGCTAATTCAGAAAGGCATTCATCTGAAATATGATGTGGAATTTCAGATGAGGAATAGGTAAAATCTAATTGTTCATCTCCTTTAGCCAACCGCCATTTGCTTTTGCTTAGATCACGCCACCCTGCATCAGAACTTTCCTCTGGTTTTGTGCTAAAGTCAATAACCCATGGCATTACTGTGTGAAATGTGTGATCCCCCCACCTTCTCCCGGCTAATCTATTCAAGATGAGTAGATACTCAAAATTACTCAATTCTCCCTTCCACCACTTTTCAAATTGAGAATCCCAATCTGTATATGGGGCAAGACTCAGATCAGCATAGAGTCCTTGGGAAGGGCACCAGTCAGCACAGCAACCCAACTTTGCAGAAGTAGCAGGAGTGTTGAATTCAATGTCTCTTAAACTTAAAATAGGTTGTGATATAGGCTTGTTAGAAATAGGGAGCCAGGCCCAGAATAAATCAGTAAGCATTATACTAGATGGGCATATATTGCCATGGGAAACACCCAAACCATGTAAGTAAGCAAGGGCAGACAGCAGCTGATATATCAAAAACCTTGCATGCCATTCAGACTTAAGGGCATTGGGGCAATAGTGCAGAATGCCTTCTAAGGTATATGGCGTTTTGGGAACCACTGAATAAACATAATCAGAAGATTTAAGCAAGCCAAGAATAGGAGCCATATTTGGATGCCTTAAGCTACCTGGCATAGCACTAGTGCTGAATGATGGTATGCCAACAAGGTGAAGAAAATTTACACTTTCTCTCCCTGAAGCTTTTCCTTCAGTAAGTAGATTAAGTGAGCACAACACTTGATCTTCTAGGCACCCAGAGGAAAATTCAGAAACAAGTTTCTCAAAGAAATTGGAGGAGCAAACATCAACACGGGCAAATGGGGCCAATGCAGAAATAATTCTGAAGCAAGAGAACCCACTAGAAAGCGTACACACCGAACTCTCACATCCCGTCCAATTTACAGTTGATTTACTGTTGTCGTTAATCAAATGAGAAGGCTGGTCCAAAGAAAGAACGGTTGTACTTTTGCAGGCACTCAAATCTCTGGCCCCAACCAGATCTTGGTTTACATCGTCTGTTCCCTGATTGTCACCATTTTCAATATGTTGTGGCATACATTGTTTACTGCCACAAAGAATGAACGAAGCTCAGTTGAGAAAGGTAAATTCTCATGGAAAGGAAGGCCAGTGAGTTGAGAAGAACAGAGCATTCATTCATCTAACTATATAATCATAGATTCTTATTAGAGGGGGAAAAAAAAAAAGAAGAAGAAGAAGAAGCAAGCAAGCAAACTGCACTCTGTAGGCATCAAAATCCAGAATCGGTGGTCTGTGATTAATACAACAGGTAAAACAGTAGAACAACAGTTCAGTGATTTTACAAAAAAGAACTAAAATGGTTTGTCTTCTATGAAGTTCTAGTAGGATCAGACTCATCCACTGAAAACTGAAGTCTTAAAAGTAAAAGCAGCTGAAGAAGATCTTACACGTAGTTGGTAAAGCAGTTGCTTTGATGAGCAGAAAGCTGAACCAATATAAATTGAGAAGATGAAGATGACGCCGAATTCTCTGCGTTACAAGTGGAAATCTGATCCAATTCATAAAACAGAAGGGTCACATGAGCAGCAATAGTATTGATAAGAAAAGAACGAGAGAGAGAAGGGATGTAGTGAGACGAGTGACCTGGACAACCGCGGAGGAGCCGAAGGGGAGAGGAGAATCGGAGAGGCCATAAGAAAATAGAAGGCTGTGGTCGGAGAAATCGGAATTGATGCATCGTTGAAGGCAACCGAAGCAAAGATTCCACATTTTTCATTAAACTAATGATAAAGATTAAAACTTTCGAATCTTTCTTTCTTGAAACGAACTAGATGAAGCTACAGAAGCTAAGTTTGATCGTTAGGTGAAGATACTTCTTCCTACCAAGTTCCGTTTCCTTCGCTCTGCTTCTTCTTTCACTTTTGATTTATTTTTTCCTGTTTTGTTGTTAATTTAATTAAAACTAAAGATATCATTATTTAATTAATTTACATAAATTTTTAAAACTTTTAATTGAATAAACCTGAGATTGATTCAAGTATTATTTAAAAGTTTTAACTTTTAACGCATCTTTATCTTATTCGATTGATCATTTTCTTAAAGATTTTAAATGTTCGAACTATGAGTGATGGAAGAGACTTGATCCTGTGAATGTGAACAAGTACATTGTGTACTGTGAACGTGCTGAACAGGCTTGATCCTAAACTACCCTTTTGAATCCACAATACAATTTTGAAGATCATCAGTTTCATTCAATTTGATAACAGAAAAAGAAAAAGAGAAGGAACAATTGAAAATATCATTCAAAAGAATCTATATTATGAAATGTGATTCCTGTAAGATGAACCAGCATTTAATACACAAACAACTACAAATTCTGATCCTAAAACCAATCTCTGGAAATGTTCTTAGACAAGTCCTTGGAGCAGGTTCTCTGCAGCTATTTTCTGCACCAATCAATCCTTCCTAATTTCAGTTCTATGTAAACTTCAATCAGGCTTCTTCAAGTTCAAGCAATTATCTGTTGCTTGGCTAAACAGCTCCCGGACCTGCTTTAGTTCTTTCTCTGCGATCATAGCAGACAAAAGATTTACTTTTTAAGAATCTCACCAAGAACAATGTGCAGTGAGTCATTAGAAGAATTTTCACACACGGCATGCTAAATTCTGTACATAACACAAGTCTCCATGAGCTGAAGTACCACAAATGGTTGTAAAGGATTTACCTGCTGCTTCAAGTTGCCTCTGGAGCTCCTGCCCGACAACGTCATTTTCAGCCTGAAGAATTTGGATGGAGGATGAGAAAATTGGATACATTAACGTTCAGGAATCTTGAGGTTGAAGTGAAGCTGTCGACTCTATACCTGTAGTTCTGCAATCCTCTTCATCTGAGCTTCTTCACCTCCCTCAGCCAATGGAAGTGCAGTCAAAAGAGCATCAAACTAAAAGAAAAGAATGCAAAACAAATAGTTGCTTGCTTGCTTGGAGGATCTAAACTATAACACGGAAAAATTGAAAGTTCATTCCTACGCCAATTCAACATGCCAAAAGCTTGCACAGAACCGAAGTTCCTGATAAATCCTACGCATTACAAGTAGCTACATAAACAAAAAGATGAGCTTGGAGACAATTGTGATTTCATTTAGTAACTCTGAATCTATGTTAAGAAACAATAAAAGTACCTGCTTAGCAGCCTTAACAAGAGCAGCACTCATTAACTTAGGTTGGTCTGCAAAGTCCTCAGGAGGAGGGTTAGCAGTTGGTTGAGGATAATCAGGAGAAAGACGAACTGGAGGAGCATCTCTTTGTAGGGTCCCAATCATGTTAAAGGTCAGGGAAGCAATTGTATCCACTTGTTCTTGTAATTGTGATATGATATCCATCTGAAGCAGAGAAACCCAATTTTATTCGATTCAGTGCTTAGAAGAAGCAGAAAAAACATCCAAATCCAAAATAAACTACACAAAATCCCATCTCCTCCTAATTGGAATACGCGAAGGTACGCTATGCTAGTAAAAGAAAGAAATGATTTTGCTGAATCTCGATCGCATTACAATCATATAAACGAATGAAAGATGTGATCTTTTGAAGAAGAAGAAGGAGAAGGAGAAGGAGAAGGAGAAGGAGTTTAAACCCATACCTGAATTAGCGCAAGATGTGATCTTTTGAAGAAGAAGACCTTCTTCCCTCTAGTGGATCTTTCGCTCCCCCCACTGAATCGGTGAACACCAACGAACCCTTTTCTCATAAAATCCACCTGACAAAATAGAAGAAACCCCAGCCCCGCCCCAGCGTAAATCATATTTTTCCAAAGGAAAGAACTTTACTAATAAATTTTTTATTATTAAAAAAACAAAAGAGAGTAGATTCTCGTACAGGCCCACCACCCACCATGTACGAAGCTTCAAGTACACGAAAATGCCACGTAGGAATAGGAAGGAGCCGTAGATATATGTTGCTGTTTCTATATTTGGCATTACAGTGTGGACACAAATCTGTTTCATATTGACTTTCGTCACATTTTCACTCTTTCTTCTTTTTTATTTTTACCTTTTCTCTTTGGCTTTAACACGTTTTGTTCCTCTCTCCTTCACCCATGTCCCCGCCTCTTTCACTGCTTTCGTTTCTGCCATTTGGGTTCATTTCCTTTTTTGTTTTCATGTACTCAAGATTATAAATTGAGAGATTGCGTGTGATGGGTATATGAAGCTTTGTTCGCTCGTTTGTTTGTTTGCTGTAAATGGCTGAGACTAGTAGACGATACCTCCCCAAACAACCTCTAGGTCTCTTCCTCTTGCTCCTTTGATTTCCTTCTTGTCCTCCTGATTATTTTAGTCTGTATTTACAATAAAGTTATTGTCTTTTATCACAACTGTTCATCAAACTGATTCTTTTCCCTTCTAATGTTTAAAAGTTATTGTCTTGGTTGTTTCCTGCATTTTAGTTGTTTGGTAGACAATGTGCAAATTCATAATAAAAGGGTATCTTTTGGCTGGGTAAACGGAAAACTATTCATCTTCCATTGCGAGTTATGGATACTCCTTGAAGATAAACTTCAACTTCATGTGTCTTTTACATTCTTTCTTGACTTTTATGTTATAATAACATTGAAACCTTGAGGATCTTTTTGTAATATATCTCTGCAAATTTGGCAGACCTAGAGAAGATACTACAGGAAGCTAAACACCGGTGGCTTCGACCAACTGAGATTTTGGAAATACTTTCTAACTATCGCTTGTTCCCGTTGACTCCAGAGCCACCTCTCAGGCCCCCAGGTTGTGAATTTTCCTTTTAGTACAGTTTTTATATATATTTATTGGATAAGCATGTCACACATTTGTTGTTTCTCATTTGTGACTTCTTCAACATAATGCTTCATTAGTTTTCTAAAGTTTCTATCTAATTTTATGAGACTTTCTTGTTTAAGGTGCCATGTCCCACGAACCAATATTAACTTGAAATTCCATTTTTTAGAGGGACATGTTCGAAGAACCTATATATTTTACTTCAGAACCTGTTACTTGATGACAAAAGTTCTAGTTGATTATTATTCCCCTGTAGTCCTTCCTCTTGATGCTGATTGTAACTGATTTTCTGTTTCTTAATGTTCAGCTGGTTCTTTGTTTCTATTTGATCGAAAGTCACTTCGATATTTTCGTAAAGACGGTCATCGATGGAGGAAGAAAAAAGATGGAAAAACTGTCAGAGAAGCTCACGAAAAGTTGAAGGTGTGCAGTTGAATTTATTATTTGTAAGTTCACTTTTTTTCTTGGTTAGTTTGTCCTACATCACCAAACTACAGCCAGATCATGTTGTTGTTTACTTCTATTTCTTCAAAAATATGAGTTTTCACCCAAAACTTCATTAAGCCACTCTTGGTGAACCTCTACTTAGGTGGTCAATCAAAGCACTGAAGATCCTTTGAGTCCCCTTGGAGAGGGTTAAAAATAGACAACCATTCTGGGACCTAAAACCTTGGGCATGAATTTGTTACTACTGTGGATATAGACAGGCGATGCATCTTTAGATTAGATTGTGTAATGCCTCATCCCTACAATCAGAGAAATTGGTCATGCCATTTTGTGTGTATTTACTGTCCAAGAGACTTGTAGTTCTTCTCTATACAGCTACATTTCAGTGGTTCACTTGGATTTTGTTTTTGTGCTTGAGTAAATGAAAAAGTAGTGTAGTATGTTAATCCCTGTTTTCTTAGGCAAATTAATAATTTGTTATGCCCTGATTCTATAGGCTGGCAGCGTGGATGTTCTCCATTGTTATTACGCCCATGGGGAGGATAATAACAACTTTCAGCGACGATGTTACTGGATGCTTGCTGAGTAAGTACCACTGTTGTTATTATGAGTTTTCATCTTGAATATCTTTTGTTAACTGTTTTGTTTGCTTTCCAGGGGTTTAGATCACATTGTTCTTGTGCACTACTTAGAAGTGAGAGAGGTACTTCTTTACACTAATCTGCTTTTCACTCTAGGTTTACGCATGTATTTCAGCATCCGGTGGGCATAAAAGTTCTGGTAACAATTTTTGTTCCTGATCTGCTTTGTATATTGCAGACACAGATATTCAATTGATTTGGACCTATGAAGTCTTTTAATTTGTGGCAGAATTAGATATGAATTGTCTACATAAATTCTATGTTTTCAACTTGGATTGAAAGTTGTGGCTGAACTGGATACAGATTGCCTAAATAAGTTCTTTTCTTATGACTAAGATTAATGTGTGTTGAACTCTTAACTATTGCTGTGACACAGGGTTACAAATCTGGTGTATCACCTTTGTTAACGGATTCACTCACACAGATTGAAAGCTCTCAACCTATTTCTTCATTAGCAGAAGTAGCATCACCTACTTCTATATCTCTGACATCAGATGCATCAACTACAAACAGAATTGACTGGAACAGAGAAGCAACATTATCCTCGGAGTTTGAAAATGTCAACATGAGGAATTGTCTAAAGGACTTTTCTCTCAACGAATCAGCTTACAATCACAACTCTAATGATCCTTTATCTGGATCATATGTTGAAGGTAGGCACGTTGCATGATCTCCCATAATTCATTTGAAGTCTTGTTCAAATTTTTGAATAGATCATCTAGCTTATCTTGTATATAAAACATTGATCAACCTGAAGTGTTGAAGATCATTTTATTTGCCTAGCAGGATTGTGTGTCTTGTCAAAGAACTCTAATGGATCATGGGGTAGAGGAGTGGATGAAGGCAGAGATTTATCTTTTCAGCTTGCAACTTGCCGGAATTTATGTGGTATGCCTAACCAGAATTTTGCAGGAGGGCAAGCTGGGGTTGCGGATTACATTTTGCATAACGTAATTGATGCTAGGGTAGATGGTCCGATAACAGATAGCATAGTTAGTGAAGATGGGTTGATAACTCTTGTGGATAACCAAGATGTGAAGGCAACATCTCAGGAAGTAATTCAGGTCCGTTCTTTGCATTTTGCAGCATGTTTTTAATTTGCATATTTGTCTTCGTTTGATAGTCTTTTATTTGGATTTTACTGCAATAAAATATGCATGAAAAACATTATATTTTGATGTGTTTTCTTGAGATAGAATATCAATACCGTGTGATAAGTACTTTAGTTAATAATTATTTTATTAAAGATCACGTAGTTAATCCTGTGCCATGTTATTGTCCTGGCAGGAGTATGACTTCAATTTGATTCCTCCCCATCTTCACAATCATACTGGCTCGGATGCAATTGCTGCTTCTACCTTACAAGAGGAGAACAATTGCAGAGAAGGGAATTCAAATAATGATGATAGTGCAGAATTCAAAAGACTTGATAGCTTTGGAAAGTGGATGGATGAACAAATTGGTGGAGATTGTAATGGATCTTTGATGGCTTCTGACTCTGGCAAATACTGGAGCACGCTTGACACTGAGAATGATGAGAAGGAAGTGTCTAGCTTCTCCCGGCATATGCAACTGGATATTGATTCGCTTGGTCCATCTCTCTCCCAGGAACAGCTATTTAGTATATCTGATTTTTCTCCAGAGTGGGCATGCTGTGGTGTCGAAACAATAGTATGTATCCTGAGCTTAAGGCCTTCTCGTTCTCTTTGAATTAAGATTTCAGCAGAAGTATAAGTTTTTGGTGATGTTCAATGGTTGCTTTTCTCATCAGGTTATAATCATTGGTGCATTTTTGGGAAGCAAGAAACTTTCAAATGAAATTAAGTGGGGTTGTATGTTTGGTGAAGTTGAAGTTCTTGCTGAAATTTTGACTGATAGTTCCATAAGATGTTATGCCCCTCCACATGCTGCTGGGCGTGTTCCATTTTATGTCACTTGCCGGAACAGATTAGCATGCAGTGAGGTGAGGGAGTTTGAATATCGTGAAATTCCATCAAAAAGTATACATCTGCTGTTCAGAAGCACTGTGGAGGAAGAAGTACGCTTTCAGGTTCGTTTGGCAAAATTGTTAACTTTGGATCAAGAGAAGAAGTGGTTGGACTGTTCCAACAATGAGTGCAATGGATGCAAGCTAAGAAGTACCATGCAGTCAATGCAAACTTCAGAGGAAAATGACTGTGAAAAGGATAACATGAGTGTCAGAATGTATGAAGGTGGTTGCATGGACTCCAGAGATAAACTAATCCAAAAACTGCTGAAGGATAAACTGTGTGAGTGGCTTGTCTATAGAATTCATGAAGGTGGTAAAGGTCCAGATATTTTAGATGAAGAAGGACAAGGGGTTATACACTTGGCTGCTGGTCTTGGTTACAACTGGGCTTTGAGTCTTATACTCAATGCTAGTGGCAATCCAAACTTTAGAGATTCACAAGGAAGAACAGCACTTCATTGGGCGTCGTATTTTGGCAGGTTAAATTGCTATAATTCAGTTTTCTTCTCATTTCATTCTAATCAAGTAAGAGTTTTCTTGTTCCAAATGTTGTGTGATTTCTTACTCTATTCATAGCATGATGATTTCCAGAAACCTTTGTTACTGATGTTGTCAAGAACTCCTTACCATGTCTTCACAGAAAATGTTTTCACTTAATTGATTTTACATCCTTTTATTGGATAAATTGTTGCTTATTCACTTCCAGTTTCCTTTGATGTTCTGTTTTAATTCATGTGATGGAGGGAAAGTTGATTCTGATTCCAATTACAAGTTTTTTTCTTTACTGATTATATATTCGTTATTTTTGCCCCTTCCTCCAGAGAGCAGACAGTGGTTGAGCTTGTTAAATTGGGAGTGGATCCAACAGCAGTTGACGATCCAACCTCAACATTTCCTGGGGGGAAATCCGCTGCAGATTTAGCATCAAGTCAGGGGCATAAAGGAATTGCTGCATATCTCGCTGAAGCATTTCTAGCGAGGCATCTTTCCTTGTTAAATATGACAGAAAATGTGATGGATAGTGTTGATGCTGCAATTTCGGCAGAAGAAGTGGCTGAGGTTGCAGCTGAAGCTGCTAGTCCATCAAGTAAGCGGTTGGATGGACAGCTGTCCTTGAGAGGATCTCTGGCTGCCGTTCGGAAATCTGCTCATGCTGCAGCTCTTATCCAATCGTTCTACCGGGCCAATTCATTTTCTCATAGACAATTACATAAGAGCGACACTCTAGGCAATGATACTTCTGAACTTGCACTTGACCTGGCTGCTCTTGGTCCTCTGTACAGAGCTCAAAAGAGCCATTTTCAAGATTATTTGCATTTTGCAGCAGTAAAAATCCAACAAAAGTATCGTGGCTGGAAGGGCAGGAAAGAATTTATAAAGATACGTGATCGAATTGTAAAAATCCAGGTAAATTTCTGCATACTAGGTGGCCACTTATTTTTTCAGAAACTTTTGACATGATCAGAGGCACACTGCTCCACTGGGGCAAAGAAGTGCGAATAGCTGTTCGAGAGGATTTGAATTGATGAAGTCTGAGTCCGACGCAGTTAACTATAAATGAATCAAAGGCACTACCTAGATTACTTATGTCAAGTTTTTGGAATGTCACTTGATTTGCAGGATATCAAATCCATCCATTATTGGTCCCATAATTTCACAACTGGATGTCTTCACATTTAAGCACTTGTTATGACTTTATTTGTTCTTCCATTGAAAAGTCTTGCTCTTTGCTACTTGCCCTGTTAAATGGCAAAAAGCGTATTGCATTTAAATGCTTATTTGTGTCTGCTCTTATTTGCAGGCTCATGTGAGGGGACATCAAGTTCGTAAGCAATATAAAAGGGTTGTTTGGTCTGTTGGTATTGTTGAAAAGGCAATATTACGTTGGAGGCGAAAAGGAGCTGGTTTACGAGGTTTTAGGGCAGAAAAACCTACTACTGGAAAGGCCATATCAGAAACTGATAAAAACGATGAATACGACTTCCTGAGAGTTAGCCGTAAACAGAAAGTTGCTGGAGTTGAAAATGCACTTGCAAGAGTCAAATCCATGGTGCGTTACCCAGAAGCACGTGACCAATACATGAGACTAGTAACAAAATTTGAAAATCTAAAGGTAAAATCTCATTGTTCACTACATTAATCAATCTCCAAACTTGTTCGGTTAGCTCATTGTGCAGAAGTTTGGTTGCCTGCAATGTTACCCCCTTGGAATGGAGGCCAGGGCTCATTGTATAAGCGTAGATGGGTAAAAGAATTTGGAGATTAGCTTTTCCAAGTCGATGCTTGCACATTTTCTGATGAATTCTTAGGATGTTACTTTTAAATACTTTTTGTATTCTTTTTCTCGTTCAATCACTCGTCTTCATTACCTGGTGTCTAGAAATTCACTACTAATTTTGTTCACAGCCCTCTGAATTCAACAGCTGAGTATGAAAGGGACTAAGGTGTGTGTGACAGCAGGGCAATAAAGTTTGGTCTAAGAAGAGTTGCATCTCATTGTCTATGGTCAATTATGAGCAATCAAGCAGCCTGTATAGTTCTCTGGTCTTCTTGGAATTTCAACTAACATGTCTTGACAAAAATATGTAATGAAACGAAGATAAATGAAGAGGTAATGGATTTTTAGCCACAACGTGATGGCTTTTTAATTTTGAATGTTACTAGTCTAAAAGTAGGGTTGACAATGAACCGGTTATAAGACCTATTTCAACTTAAAGTTCAATCAAATTAAACTTTGTACTGATCTGACTTTTTTATCAAACCTGTCTAAAAGGCCAGGAACATTGAAAAGTATTATCATGATTTATAACAAGTAAAAAGGAACAGGAGATTGAACAAACACCCCAATCAATTAACAACTTTATATTGGCATCTCCAGATTCAAAAGTTCACAACAGCAACAAGATGATTTGCATAATCATTACAAGCGGCAACTATACATATTTGCAGAACTCAAGTGGGAGTCACAAGGCAATTTTAAAAGTTACGCCAATCTCACCGAAACCAAGGAACCTGCTCAATCTTTTGCAATCCAACTATGACTGTACACCAAATTCACCAACACAATCTTCGATGAAGCTTAAGAAAGGATAACAATATTGTACCTTTCATCAAACATTAAGCCTTGGGCATTAGCATTCTAGTAGGCGAGGTGTGGTTGTGGTGAGCCAAGTGCAAGAGATCGAAGGCTTTTGTTCATGTCAAGCTTTCTACTTTCTGTAACCATAAACATTCGTGGTATGAAAATTGTACTATATCCAGCTTTGGTCGATACACTCTGTATATTCATGCAAAGCTCAATTACCTGTGTCTGAATTCTGTGACGTGCATTGGTCTTGACATGCGCATGACTAGCACTCGCCCTGCGATACTGAACAAGTTCATTATTCGCACGAGAAAGGAGCCTCTCAGAATGAGATAACTTCTGAGCTAAATCAAAACCACCCAATTTCAGTACACTCTTTCCCTATAATATCAACCAAACTCAAGCCGTTAGTGAGACTAAATCAAGACATTTATAGAAAACTATGGCAGAATTGAAACATGCCTCGTCCTTTGACGCCTTTTGAATCTGCTTTTGGTTACCGTGTGTTCCAAGAAGGGCTTTTGTCATTTCATCCAGTTCGGCATTTCTTCTTAGTAGATTACTTTTATCCATCTGTAGCAGGAAAACATTACGTGAAAAACAAAACATGAAGAAACAACACTGGCTGAAACCAGAATTCGAGGAAGGCTGTTCTTTTTATAGTCCATACCTTCAACATTCCATTATGTGCCGAAAGCAACTGATCCCGCTCTTTAAGCTGCTCTATGGTCACGTGGGCGGCTAGAATCTCTGTTGCTTTTTCATTTATCTCACACATACAACTGAAATGACGAAATGCAAACATAATTAAAAGCTTGTAGGTGCAAGAATTGCAATTAAGTGCTCTCTTCTCTTTTTCAAATTCAGGGCTGCAATTATTACATTAAACTAATTGTATGAAAGATATGGAATACTCTAGCCTCGGATTAGGATGAAGGATTCTGACCTCTCTCTTTCCTTTGTGAGGTCATTAATCTGATTCTTTAGGTTCAGTATTTCTTGCTCCTTACGCAATAGAAAAAGAAGGGATCAGAGACACATCTATAGACAAAATATCAAATATATATATATATATAGAAATTATACCTTTTCTCTGAGCTCCTCTATTTGCCGATGACTATCCTCAACTAATTTTTGAAGCTGGTGCTGGTCAATCAAGTTCTAGAACACAAAATAAAGAAAGATGCATCAAATTGTGCAATGCATTATAAATCTTCATTGTTTGAAGTTAAAAGTTCAAAACTTACAGCATAGTTTGTCATGTCCAATCTCACGCCAAGTAAATCACGAATGACATCATGCGTCATGTTTTCTGCAGCTGCCAGCCTTGCGTTTAGCATGCATACCTGATGCAGGATAAGATGTGGATCAAATTCACTTACACGTTGAAAGTATTCTTCTGGACTATGTAGTTACATCAATGTTTCTACTCTTTGGGTGAGTATTCCTTTCTTGCTTACAAATGCGCCATTGTTTGTGCGTGGGAGAGGGAGTAAATAAGTGAGATCGAGACAGGGAGACAGAAAGACGCAAACAAAGGGTTTCAGAATTACAATTTGAACTTTGAAACTAAAAGATGGCTGAAGTTGAAATTTGACATGTATATTAATGCATTTGACGCAAACCATTAAAGTGATAAAAGATACTAAACCTCCTTTTGCCGATCAGTCAATGCTGTCTCTAGCTCTTTTATACGAAGCTTTGTCACTGTCAGTTCCTCATCCTTCTCCAAATTTATCTGCTGAACCAAATTCGTAATGCATCTAAGTGGTGAACTTGAACCCCTTACTCTCGTTGAACTTTTCACACTTTTTTCCCATGTTGATGTTGCTGGTTCTGAGTTCGATAACTTGGTTTTTGCTTCACGAATCATAGCTTCCAAAGTCTTATACTGTTCAGAATGTAATAACAGAACTATTACACGTGATACATAACAAATTGCATTTCTTGTTAGAGCCTAAGATAATGTGGCAAAAAAAATCATGGTTGTTGTAATGGATGCCAAAATTCTGCTTCTTGTTGAAATCAAATTCAACTCAGAGACCTGTAAATCAAATATCAGATTCATGCACGGAGCATCCACATGAATTCTTGTTCCAAAGGTTTACGCACAATACAAATTGATAACTCGATATAGGTGGTTCAAGCATGGGAATACTACCTTCTCTTGATACTGTGACGCTTGGGCCTCAGAATGCAATACAAGTTCGGAGATGTACTCTTTGCTTTGCTTGAGCTTCAAATATTTGAACTTTTTGTTTTAGAACGTAGAGTAGACCAGATAGCATGTAAAGCATATAACCACAAATTCTGAAACTCCTAATTGAAGCCTATCACTCGGCACCAAATCAAGCCATACCTCTTTCTCCTTGTCTGCAATGTCATTCTTGAGAAGCCTTATCTGATTATGTGCCTCGTGAAGCTCTAACAACCTACCGTGCAGTTTGCGCAGGTCAATATATTGTCTAGAACCAGAAAGGAAAATGAACGAGTCAAGTATCAGGAATGAGATAAGTTATCCAACCTGGATATATGATGTTCATTGTTGGAAAAATCTCTATTTTCTGAATCCATAACATCAGAGAGATTTTCAACAGTTGATAATCTGTGTCGCAAACACCGAAGCTCCATTTCTAATGAATCTCTCATCAGCCGATGTCTTTCAACCTCTTCACTCATTTCACAGACCTAAATAAGGAAAACATACAGAAATATTTAGGAAGAAGAACTAGGAAGCGGTAAGTAACACAAATAAACTTCAATTAGTTTAACCAAGGCCAGAACTTTTTGCAGTTAATATGATCTAGACTTATCAGAGCCAAGAAGCATACCTTTCTCTCCAGCACATTAACTGTATACTCGAGCTCTTCAACAGAATTCTCTAAAATCTTTACTTCCTCTTCTTTCTGTTCGGCATATAGTTTACTTGCCTCTGACTCCTGGAAAATTAGCGCACAAATTAAAATCCACCTGTAACGATGGGCCTCAACTAAAAAAGAAATAGTTCTTGAGTAAAAAACCTGTCTAGCTTCAACAGCAATAGCTTCTTTTTCATCAGCCAATACGTTGGCCATTTCCAGTTTATCATTCAAAGAGCATATTTCTATACAGAATTGATCTCTTTCATTTGTAACCTTTGCTAATTCTTTCTCAATGGTTTCAGCAGAGGCACGCGAGTTTCTCTCTGCAAAGGTTGTCAAGTGAATAATTTCTTCTTCCAACCCCTTAACAACCTGCTTATATTCTTCCAACTGTTCTTCAGCTTCAGAATTTTTGAGATAGATGTCTTTCAGAAGCATTCTCAACTCAGCATTTTGTTCGGACAGAGAGGTTGCTGTTTCTTGAGCTTGCTCAAGATTGGAATTTGATACGGACAAAGCATTTTCAGTATCGAGTAATTGACATTCAACTTGTCCAAGTTGAAACTGCAGGTCCTCTAGCTGGTTTGTTTTCTGATCTAGGTCATGTCGAACACTGTTCAATGCCAGAACTAACTTTTGAATTTCATCTTTCCTATCCTTCCTATTGGAGGCTGTTTCTTGCAACAAACTAAAATCGAAAAACAAACCCTTCAACAAAACATCTTTCCTTTCCAGTTCTCTCCTTAGAGACAAATTTTCATTTACTAAATCATGCTGTAATGGATTCAGTTCTTTCTGATCCAAATTTATGAATTCATTCTGATCCCTTTCGAACAAGACACTATCTTGAACACTCGAACAACTATGTTGCAAAGTGGTTGATGCCATCACGTGTTCTGACAGCCTGAATGGATAGAGATGAGGTTGCACATTAGAGCTTGATATTCTATGGATAATCCCTGCTGCAAGGCATTGGTAGAAGACAAAACAAGTGAATCCTTTCTCTAGGATCGCTGAACAAACATCTACCAGTAATGATCTTGAATTGCAAACGGTACAGAGCATCCCTCTTCCCATTGATAAAAGATCTGAATATAACATTCTGTACCTGTCCTCCAATTCTTTTTGCATTTCTAGGAAATATCCTTCCAGCAAAGAAATGGAGTTTGTTAGTTCTATAAAACCCAGAGACATTTCATCAAAGAGTAATTTGTTCTCTCCTTCTTTCAAATCTAATGAAGACTTGAGTTGCCAATTTTCTTCAATTAAGAGTGATCTTTCTGACATCAGTTCCTCACTGGTTTTCTTCCACATAACATTCAGTTGTTTTGCACTTTCATTTGCTTTCATTAATGCATTCAACATATGATCAGCTTCTTTCATGGTTGCATGGGCTTCTTCACAGTTGCTTAAGAATACACTAGCATGGCTATACTTTTTATCAGCTACTACCTGCACAATCCAAATATCCAGTGGAAAAGGTTACAGTGACGTCTCTTATTTTTTTTGGGACATTTGGTAGATTTTAAAGCTATAAATGTATTATTTTCAACAATAATAAAATATGGCCTAGTTCTGTAAACAATACAGGTGAGATTTCAAGATTCAAGTGTACCTGCCCAGCACTATGGCAATATGCGTCAGCAATCTCCTGCCTCAACACACAAGACCGGACCATATCCATCGAATCTGCCAGTGCCACATGTTAGTTGTTTTAACTCCACATCTAGTAGAAATTTGTCGTAATTATCACAACAAAACAGTTCACAAAGATATGTACCTTGAGAGCCACTATTATCCACTACATCATTCCAATTGAACACTCTGGTCAAACGATTATATAACTTGTTGAAAGCAGTAAATGTCAGATCCAACTCATTTCTGAGAGAGAATGGCATAACTTCGTCATGTTTCTGAAATTTATTCAACCGCTTCTCAGATTCAACCACTGAGCTTTTCTGAAATTTTGGTTTAACCATCTGTTTAGATATGTTGCTAGAGAACTTTGAGTGGCAGGTATATAAGAATTTGTCCAACATATCACCAGAAAAATTATTTTTGGATGGAATACCATGTCCTAATGTGGAATAACTTGATGTAGAACTATCAGTACTCCAGCTATCTGTCTCTGTTAGATATTCATCCATCGATATACTGCAATTTGCTCTTGCTTTTGCGTCAAAGGAATCATGTATGATCTTAAGTCTTTCATTCACCTTAGCAACTTCATCTCTTATTAAATGTAGAAAGCCAGGCTCTATAGAATTAGGTGGTTTTAGTCCTTGCATTTTAACCGTAGAAGGATGGGAAGACGAGTGGTCTTTCACTGCTGCAGTTTTACACCTCAATTCATGAGTTTCTTCAACTAATTCCTGAACCAAACTCATATAGGTTGTAGAAACTTCAAGAATGTCTGCTTGGGCAGCTGCCATGTGCACTTCCACATCCCTATAACATGTTTTAATAGCATTATGGGATTCGAAAATGAAAATTTTCAACTCATTTTGAGCCTCAGTAGCTTCAGCATCCCAAGTATGTGCATCAATGCTCCCCTCAAAAGGCTTATGACTGCCAGTAGGAGAAACCAGTTCTGAGATCCGAGTACTTCTCTCAGTGCTGTTATGGTAAGAAACCTTGTATTGATCAGAAAGCCATTTTACAAGTAGGAATGCAGCATCAGCACGTTTTTCTGCTTCATGAATATGGTCCTCCTTGTCTTTAACTTCACTTTCTAGCAAGTTTACCATATTGTTCTTTTCATTTAACAAAGCACGCAGGTGAACTGCCTCTTCTGTGTTATCATCCCTCTCGGCTTGAGGAAAATCATTCAAAGCCATTGTTGCTTCCTTCAAGGAATTCACCTTCAGCTCCATGTCCACAACCATCTGTTGTGCATCCGCTAAGCTTTCATGAAGTTGCATTATCGTTTCTTCCTTGTCAATGCAAGCTCTGGCAGCCCTCACAACCTTTTCACTAATCCAAACATTACCTTGAGGAAATGAACAAGCAATACTTTCAATCTGACTGGAAGCATCTTTGAGGGATTTGGCCCCTTCAACAAGGAAGTTTGTTAGTTCCAAGGTCGCTCTTTCCCACTCCTTGCGAAGTATCATCAATTCTTCCTCTTTAGCAGCCATTGCGTTTCTTAATCTCATGTTTTCTTCATCCATGCAACATAATTTTTCATTAAGTTCCCACTTAAAGCTCATAACTTCCTCCTGCAAATCAATAATTGTCCTACTAGTCTCCATCTCAACCTCTTTGCGCACCAACTCATTTTCACGTTGATGAGCTAATTGTGATTCTTGAACCTCCTGATATTGACAATTAAGTAAACTGGCCTCCTCGAGATCTTTTGTAATCTTGTCTAACTTGGCTTGCAAAGATTTTATCTTCAAATCATCACTGCCATTCATGACTGAGCTACTAACTGGCTTTCTTAAATTTTCTAATTCCAGAGAATCAATTTGCTCAGATTCCACAGCTCTACCTAGCACCCTAGCTTTAATCAACTCCTTTTGACTATTTCTGGGCTGAACAATAGAGCCAGAATTTGCGACCACATCTGAACCATGTTTGTATAGCAGAGCTGCATCATATTCCTGGATATGAGAATCCACCTCATCCCCTGAATCACTTCCAGTAGAAACTGTTTCAACCTGTAAAATGGGTAGATGAGTATCAATCAACAAATAACCATTAAATGTATACTCTGGTATTGCTTACCAATGAATACTTATCAGTGTGCCTAAACTCTTCGGGGTCCAATGGGCAAGAATCAGTCACCTGCAAGGAAATACGATTATAGGCTACCTATAACACAGGCTTGAGTTGCTTTAACTAATTCTTTATCCCGATACCTGAAACCAGTCCTTACATTCTCAAATGCAGTTTGACCAGTATGCTTCACGTACATTATCACTTGTTCTCGCAATTCATCAATTTCTCTGAAAAAGAAACCAGAGTTTACATTGAGGAATAAGCTCAATAACTATTTGAAAACTAAATTAACTTCTTTCTATCTAAATCATAACATCACCATCTAAAAGTCAAATGCATTGAAAAGAAATCATTTAAAATTCATGCAGAGAGGAAAACCCATCAAAAAAAAAAGGGCACTGATACCCAAGGGTCCTGCTTTGCGAGAGTTAAAGAAGGGTCATCAATGACTGCAGTCTTTCCTTTGTAATTTCTTACAAAAAGGCTATTTTTGTGATTCAAACCTACAACCTTATGGTTACAAAGGAGCAACTTTTACTGGTTGCTCCAAAGCTCTCCCTCAAACTGATTTCTAAATAAAAGGTAGAATAATAGAACAAAGAAAACCAGAAAGATGCCCAATCTAAACTCCAGTTGGCATGGCAAATCAGATGATCAAGCTATAACCATAATACTATTCCGTAGATGCAAATTGATTGTAATTGGATTATGCTTTCAGCCTAACAAACCTCTCTGTAATAGAGTGTGTTAGGATTATGTAGGATCTATCCTGTTCCCTCACCCGACAGCTTGAATGGTTTTATATAGATGGAAAACAAGCTTTCATCCTTCAACGACATCCTAGGCCATTGCATGATCTTTCAGAAATTAGAGACGATTTCTAAAGATTGCCAAATCAATTAAACAGAAATTGTGGATGCAAACAGGAAGCCTAACCTATATATTGTTTCCCAAGTCCTTAATGGCCAAGCAGTTGATAGGCGACAAGCACTAAAATTGGTAAACAAGTCTAAGACAGTACCTAAACAATTGTGAATTCAATTTCCTGCAAGCTTCCAACTCCTTTCTAGTGTCATGCTCCTGCATTCTCAGAAGCTACAGATTAGAAACCAGGATTGCTGATCAAAAGGCACAAGTTACATAGATGGTTGATGATAATATTCTACCTGATTGTCATATCTTGAAGCAAAGGGATTTCTTTCATGTATTTCTAGTAACTGGAACTCCAGGGGGAAAAAGAAAACAAAAAAACGCACGGTAAGCATAATTACCATGGACATAATTCATTATAATTTTTATGGGTGAACCATAAGAAGAAATAATATGAAGATATCCTGATACCTGATCCCGTAATTGCGAAATTTCACCCAGCAATTTTTCTCGCTCTCCTTGCTCATAAAAACTTTGAAATCTGACAATAAAATATGTGGAGAAGTCCATTACAATTGGAATATACAGATCCCATCTAAAGCATAAGTGTGAATTGCAATGTTTACAATTGAAGTTGCTCATGAAGCCTTGCGTTTTCCAAAGCAAAATCTGTCAGCTCCGGAATTTTCTCAATCCTTGCACGGAGTAGTTTAATTTCTTCGTTCAAAGCTCTATTTTGCTGTAGGAGACAATGGTCAGAAGGCCATGAACCATTTGATAACTTCTCCATCTGTTTAATCTTCTCCAGTTGGACCGTTAACATCATATTAGTATGCTGCATTTCCTCCTCCCTCTGGCAAGCCTGCAAAGCATCCTCAATTATAAACATTGGCTTAGTCAAAGATTGCTTTTACTTTTATGTCTACCAGTTGAAGTGTAAATGTATTTGACAAATTAGTTCCTGATGGTGAGGGGATTATTCTTCACAGGAAGATAGAAAGGTACAGCTAGAGATAGACGTACAAATTGATTCATCTTCTCAATTTCTGCCTCCAACTCATGAATCACATTTTCAGCCATCTTTTCTCTCCTCAGTGCACCAACCAATGCGGCTTCCATTTGTTTCATCTGCTTTTTGGATATCAGAGATACTGATCACTAACACTTGTCACACAATTGCTATAAAAGAACAAACAATCCTTCTGCTGACGTGGAACCCTACCCTCTTATTTCCCAGGTCCAAATCATCCTGGTAGATAGTTGCTGCTCCATCTTCACAGAAATTGTATATTTCAGACACGTCAGCCAATCTGGATTGTCCAAATCTTGGCATACAAGTGGAGAGTGGCCTAGGGAGGCCATTATGCTTCATTAGAGAGGACAACTGATCCTGCATGTTTATGAAAATTTGCTAAGATAATAAATTACAATTGCAAATTGGTGAGGAAAAATTAGAACAGCTGAAATATCCCCCCAGTTCATACCTTTAGCTGCTGTATTTGCTGCTGAAGCGCCCCAACATCACCCGATGCATCTTCATTCACTTTAGCCTGTAAAACAATGAAAGCAAGATAAAAAATGTTCAGTTTTTTTATTAAATATGACAATTTTTGGAAGTTGGGTGCTGTTACATTATTCTGGATGAGTTTTGCACGCTGAGCAAACTTCAGAGTGCTTAATGTTTCATGCGCAGAGCTGCAAGAAATGAATTCATGAGATAAACAAAAAACTAATAAAAGCATAGGAACGTAGCGAGAAAATATATGCATTTTTACACAGACCATGTAGAAGGGCTGACATTTGCAATAATTGTGGTTTTTGAATTTCCACCCAATGAGTCCTACAACAAAACACGCGAACACAAAACCTTCTTACTACGAAGTTATGGACCAAAAAACTAGCAAATATAGAAATTGATAGGACCATCCATATTCAAGGATGAAGGGCATCAATTATTCAAACCTGAAGAAGAAAAGTTAACCGAGAATCTCTGTAGGGAACATGCCTTTGTTTTCCGTGGGCGAGATCAACCAAAGACATTATCACCAATCTAAAAGCGAAGAGTGGGCAATCAACAAATATTAGATCAGTGAAATATACATTTTCAATGTGATACAATGGAGAACAATGCAATGCAACACGATAACTTGGTATAAGTAAACAAGTATCAACAGCAACAATACTACCAACTAGTGATCAGAATTTATATCCCCAATCCGCAACAAGAAAATATCAACTTTAAGATAAAGAGAAACAATATTGCAGTACTGTCCTACAAAATGTGATTGAGAAAAAGGCCTGTTGGTCCAGTTACCCTAAAGTCGATAAGGATTTGTTTATGTTTGCAGCTTCTTTCAGACGATCTCCTTCTGCTCCAGAGCTTTTTTGCCTAATAAATATGGAACTCAGTCCGGCTGTGAAGAAGATAATTGGAAAATGGCCACAGAAGAAGACCAATTACCTCTCAGAACCAGCCAAGTCAACCAAATTTAACCTTGCAAACCTAAAATGATTCATGGAATCCTTCTCCCACCAGCTCTCAATTGTACAAGTAAAAACGCTGTGAGAACGACTACTTTCACTATTCATGTAAGTTGCTGAGATTTTCCTATTTGCAGCCCCCTGTATATGTGAAATATGACCAAGATGTTCAAGCAATATAACTAGATGCCAACAAAGAAAATATTTCACTCACCTCTAACAAAAGCTTTGTGACATCATCAACAGTTGTGACATTATATTCTGTAAGATTTTCTACATAAACACCTTTTTTCATGTCCTCTCTGAGCTACAGTATGAAACGACAGGCTTAGGATTTACCCGAATAACAATGTATATATACATACGTATATATAAGTTCCTGTGTATAGAACATATCTCTTGATGGATTAAGTAAAGGAATCTATTGAAATACTTGTAAATTTGTTGATGAAGGCTCCAAGAGATCTGTTATCTGCTCGTTGTATATTTCCAGAAAAGAACATTTACAACTGAACTTCAGGTTTTCAGCCCTTCTGCTTTCTTCTTCCTACAAATCCAGAAACCAAAAATGAAAAAATTGAGGAAGAATGTACCGAATATGCATCTTTTCTGATGGTGAAAGAAGAAAAAATGCATCAGCAAACCTCCTTAATCCTTGAAAATAAGTAGTGGAATATGCGAGGGGTTATCCCACAGTTGTCACCAAGTGTACCATCCACTTGATTTATGTCACCTATCATGGTATACGTTTTGCCACTGCCTGTCTGCAATGTGGCATCTTAAGCACATTAGACTGTGTTTTGGTTTTATGGTCATTTATCAACACAGGAAACACACCTGGCCGTAAGCAAACATACAGCTATTATACCCAGATATGCAGTTCTCCACCATAGGCAGTCCAGCAATCCTGAATAGCTTTTCCTGCATTTAACATTTCAGCATTATGATTCATTCTGAAAGTCCGTTATTACAGGTTACTCCTGCAAAAGATCGGACTAATTTACATATTCAATACTTCAATTCTACGCCGGTTTGTCTTTCTCCACAGTGATGTTTGCGCATGTAGTGGGTAGGGAATGTGTGAATTGATAAAAAGCAAGAACCTGTGATATAGTCTCGGAAGCAACATGATCAAAGGTGAATCTGGTTTCAGGATGGCCTAGCCATAACAATGACTGCGCACTCTCCTGCCGCAAACACCGACCGTAACCTTGGGAAACCCTTTCCATGTTATTCAATGGTCGAACTCTTATCAGAACCTGATCTCACCAAGAAGCGGGGCGAAAAAAAACTCTTTATTCAAATATGTTCTTCCTTTTGATAATAAGATCAAGAAAGTAATAAATAAAAAGCTTGTTTCAATCTCTGAGAAGCAGTATAGTATGAGCAGAAAGAAGTAACAGTAAAAGAAGAGGGAAACAACCTGAACATTGTGATCCTTCCAGAAGTAAGGGTCTTGATGGAGCTCAAATTGCGGAGCATCAGCAGAAATTGGTGTGATAGGAGTGAAAGAAGAGGCGATGTGTTGTTGTCTCGTTTTGGTACTGGTTCTATGCAGGGGAGTGGTACTGTAAAGAGAAGATCTCTTGGCCGGCGTGTTGTGAGCTGAGGTGGGTTCCGAGTGCGCGGTCTTAGTCTTGGGAGTTGCAGCAGCAGCAGAAGCAGCATTGTGCCTGGTAGTCCCAACCCCATCTAATTTGAGCTTGTTCTCGGACAGTCTAGGGTCGTTGGAGCACTGAGAAGGATCTGGAATAGAGTTGAGAGGCGTTCTTGGTGGAGGGAACGCGTATGGGACCGCCGATTCAAACTGGTTCTCGCTGCAAACATAAGGAGAGGAGGAGGAGGAGGAGGCGGAGGCGGAGACTTCTTGAGACATATGTATGAATCAAAGGAAAGTGAAGGACGGATTCAAATGGTAACTACGATCAATCTATCTAAACTATCCATTAATTGATCGATCGAACGATGGTAGAGAAGAAATGGGTTTTCTGTTTTTGAATAGAAGATTGGAACACATCCCGCCTGGCCGCTCTGAAATTTGAACAATGTTGGATCGAAGCAATTAAGGAGGGGCCACGCCATGGCAGGCCCACTGAGATGCAACCCAGAATGTTTGGGCCCCTCCGTCCGATGACGTTGCAGTTCTTGAACTGTGTCTCCCGCCTCCGCCTGCGATTAGTAAAATTGTCATTGTCTAGAATTAAAGAGTTGAAACTTAGGCTCCGTTTAATTGAGGGGTTAATAATGAAACGTAACATATTTTTATTATTTAGTTGAGAGTTTTATAATAAAATGAAATTTTATAAAAACGAAAGATTTTATGTTACGTTCTATTCTATCCTAAATAGTGAAAATAAGAAACTTCCGATTCAGGAGTTTATGATAGAACATAAACTAATAAATACATATTACCTAATATACCTTAATAATTTTTCCTAATTCCAATTTTTTCTTCTAACTCTAAACCTACATTTTTCATTTCTCTCTCTCTCCTTGTCTCTGACTCTCCTCTCTGGTGACTCTCCTTCACGTGTTGCTATCACCGGCCACCACATACTAAACACTATCCCACCATCGTCTCTTTCTCACAGCTCACAGCACACCTCCATTATCTCTTCCTCTATGCCTCACTCTCTGGACAATTTCCTCATATGCTCTCATTTTTTGATCTTCAGATGAACTCTAGCTATATCCTCATTTCTGATGTCTAATTTTTTCTAAGAAAGACCCTAAGGTTGAGTCGTAACTATTGTTTTAGTGTTTTAGTTATCACAGTTTTTACTTTTTGCTACGAGTTGGTGTACAATTTATTGTGTAATTGAGTTAGAGATAGCTTAGGCATTTATTAAATAATTAATAGTAATATTTTATATAATTAATAATAAAATAATAAAACTTTTATTAACATTTTTATTATTTTAAAATAAAAAATATATTTAAAAAATTTTGTCAGGGTTGTGACTCCGTGATTTTTTTATTGGAAATTATTCATGTTTTAAAATTATGGCGTTAAACCTCTTGCAACAACTATTTTAATATCAGGAGTATAATAGTCATTTATTATACATTACATTTCATTTTATCTATCTTCCAAATAACATTTCACTACATTACATTATGAACCCTTCCATTCCTCCCAAATAATTTTTCGCTATATTACATTCCATTCCATTATAAACTGTTAAGTTCTTTTTCGTTTCGTTCCCTTTTATTTTATTAATTAACACTCAACCAAATAAACCCTCAGGGAGCATTTGAGAGGGCAAAGCAACTCAAGCGTTAAGAGGATAAAGGGAAGGATGGTAGTGAGTTGGGTCAGATGTTGATCTAAATCTCGGTCAATCTTATTAAAAAGGAAAAGTTTTGAGTTAAGAAATAAATATTGTTTACATGAAAATCTAACTAATTAAATTTGACATAAAATAATAATTACTTTTTGAAAAACTGCAGGGGGATAATTTCGCAAACCTTCACACCACGCATAACACAATGCCCTCACTCACACACTGCACCACTTATGCAACTTCTGTCGTAAATCACTTAATATCCCTCAAGCCACAGACATGTATATAACCAGCTAAAAATATTGCACACCCACTTCACTCACGCTGTCGCACACTACACAGCCGTAGGTCATCTACCAATTTTCAAACTACAATCACGTGTGTTTTCTTTGGCAAAAAAACCTCATCAACATTGTAAGAAAAATACCACAATACGCTTATTCTCTTCAACCACCTAAGTCACATAATCCTTCACCAATTCAACTTGTGTATAAGATAAAATTCTATTCTATCTATAATATTATTCAATTAGTGTTTGAATTTAAGATAATAAGAAAAATATGTCAATTTAAAAATATGCCAAAATAATATATCTAACACTTTTATTTTCTTAAATTATTAATACAATGTATTTACATTTTCTCTTCATGGGCATGCAAAGAACAGAGAACAAATGTAATGGTAAAGTCGAGTTAAATTAGTTTTGAATGACTATAAGAGTAGAGGTAAGTTATTACGTCAGGGATGTTTTTACGTATAATTCATATCGAGTGTGTTGTTACAAGCTCAAATAGTCAAATGATATCATCTAATAACATTCTAATAATTTGTAATCAAGTAAGTAGGTTCATATGTGTGTAAATAACATCCACGTGGCTATCAAACCATGTTCTTATACATATACACACATAACCATAAAAGTTTTTTCCAATACATATATACACAAAGATGGCTATCAAACTTTTTTCACATATATTTACAAACATGACCACCAAAACCTTTTCCAATATATATATATATATATATATGTGTGTGTGTGTGTGTGTGTGCATGTGTGTGTATAACCACTAAACATATTTCCTACGCACATTATATACATACATATGGCCATGAAAATTTTTCTAATATATATAAACACATGGCAACTAAAATATATATACAAACATAGCTATCAAATATATTTCCTGTATATTATATATATCTAAACAAATAAAAAAATAAAAAATACGAACAAATATATACAAACATGATCATTTTTTTCCTTTATACATACTTAGGGCTACCAAACTCTTCCTATGCATTTATACATATGGCTAAAAAAATCTTTTCCAATATACAAACACGCATGACCTGTAAGGCGCCAAATTGTAGCCTAGTTGGAATGTTTCATTGAACATGTATTCCATATGACTTAATTATGTTTTTAAA